>WMED01029516.1:0-10253 GCA_019650415.1 Pipa parva
GGATCGTTTTAAATTAACCAAGATTGTCCTTGAATCATATCGGCAGCCATGAATCATGATGCGAATCGAATCGTTGTTAAAATGAATCGTTACACCCCTAGTTTAAAGGGTATGAGAAGTTTGGATAAAACATTATTTATATTTTACATGTATACATATAGAAAACCAACTTAAACATTAAAATGTAAAAATGATTTTGGGATCAGTAGTACTTGCCTCTTGTTTAAACAACCCTGCATACCTCAGCCATACAGGACTCTTTCTGTGCAGTGCCAATAAGCCCTGCCAACGAGTGACATCACTCACTATTCAGACAGCCAGAATCCCCCTCCCCTTCTTTTTATCTAAAAAACCTGTTCCTAACCCTGAGCATGCGCAGATAAGAGCTGTCCGACCGCCTGTGTGGTCAGCTGTGGAGAGAGAAGTCAGGGAGAGGAGGGGCTTGGCTACAAGCTAACACTTCCCATACACAGAACTCCTTCACAGAGACAATATACAGTAGTTGCAGGGGGATATTGAGCAATGGTGAATTAGTTGTTTCTTAATTGTTATATTACTTGACAATAGGTAAATGGGACTTTCTTTACAGACAAGGTTTGCATATCCTTTAATTACTCTAACTGCTAGTTGAAGACACTATAAAGCACTACAGGAGACAAAACTTCAAATAACTTTTGATTTATGACATTAAATTATTTTTAACATATTAATTTTCATAGCTTATGTGCCCATATTTGGGAGAATTTGCATACAGTTAACAAAAAATAAATAAAACTTCCATGAATATCATTGCTTCAATTGTCATTTTCTTTTTAAAATAGAAAATTCCTGAATTATAAATGTGACACATCCTTCTTCTCAAATGTGTTCATTCATATGTGATTTTCTGCAAGAGGTAGATTGCTCTCAGGAGAAATTGCAAAGCTATAGACTTGAAAGTATTTGATGCTGAGGGATGGGAAATTTGTTCAGGAAGAGAATAAATAAGCACCAGTTACTTTATTTATATGGCAAAGCACTCTTCTACTGATTTAATTTTAGTGATGCCTAGACTCCTTTTTTAAATTAAGATTTATTTCCACAATATTAACCCTTTTCATGTCAAACAGAATCCTTACAAAATAGAGCCATAAATTTGTTATTAACAGCAGGACTAGATTATTTTTCAAACTAGCAGCCAGGTATTTTGCTAACATAATAATATAGTTATATGGCAATCAGAATAATTCCCTGAAATGAAGCATTCCCTGTTAAATTAAGGATTACTGCAAGTATGCAAGCAAAAAATTCTGTTTTAACTAAAAAGTAAAATAGAAAGGACAGAAGTGTAGATAGGAAAGTATAAAAACAATCAGTTTTTTACAGGAACTGTCCAGCCTCCAACAGTTATTTGCCTGTCTATTTGTTACTGTAAATTAAATGCTTTTACAATATATTTTATTTAGGTACATTTATCTCTTATCAGTTTGTGCGCATTTTCTTGTAGAACACCCTTCAGTGCCTTACTTACATTCTCTACAGCAGTTCAGTTTGGAATCTTGATAGGTATTTAAATAACCAATCAGAATCCTACAGGTGTGCAATTTCACAGAGATGTTGCTATATTCTATGTAAATATGAAACCCAGAAGGTTAAAACCTATTGTGGGGTGTCATGTTTTGTAGAGAATAAGTAGAATGATATGCTGTCAAATGCTACATATCATTCTACTTATTCTCTACAAAACATGAAACCCCACAGTAGGTTTTAACCTTTTGGGTTGCCAAACTTTGTTACTGATTAAAAGGCAGTTGCAGTTGTTGTGAAGAACGTTTACATGAATGTAAAACAGGCTGACATTTTACAAAGTCATCCATACACTGAAAAAACTGAAATCTCTGGTTTTTCCATGCACAATATATGATGTAATATTGAAGGTTGATTGCCTGGAATTGCTGCTGGCAAAGGTCAGTATGTGGACACTCAGGGATAACTGGTCTTTACTTGGAGGTATGGGCCTTCTGGAATTGTAGCCCCTGGTAAAGTAAAATAGAACTAATTCAAGGTCACATGAAATAAATAGGTGGAATTATTTTTAAGAAAGGCACGTGGTTACAATGTATATTATGATCTTTGTTTTAAGATATTTCTATTATGATATATGATTATATAAGATAAACCCCAGTGTATTGCAGCGCAATACGGTAGGGAACTGCATGGGTCTAATATTACGTATATGTCCATTGTCAAAAGTTTTACCAGACCAGCAACTCACATTTTTACCGGTTTGAACCTGCGACCATAAACCTCTGACTGAAGAATAAAAAGTAAAACAGATTACATGCATAAAGATGGGAACAGCCAGCTAAAATATAAGATGGTAATCATATTGTGTTGCTTATATCCAATAACCACCGCACACAACTTACAAAACAAACTTAACAACTAATAAAAACTGTCAAAAATCAATAAAATTAATGAATTTAGTTTTGAAGATATAATTTTTACACATGCTATAACTGAATAACTACCATGCCAATCTACATAGATTTTTTTATTTTGGCGTCTGTGGTCCTTTAATTCTTTAATTCACCAGGGTCTGGGTCTGTTTTACAGTAAAAGGAAAGCTATAATTGAATTCTACCCTCCATATGGCAATCCTGGTAACATATGGGTTAACAAAACTCTAAATATGGCTGAAATGTTTTTTAATGGGTTTTAAATAAAAGCACTGCAGTTAAGGAAGCAAGTGATAATGAATAACTTCAAGTGCTATTACAGCACATGAGAATACTTCATTTTGCTGAACACTTTTGCAGATTTGCACAAACATGCTATATACAGTAGCGAAAACTGACCTTTAAAATAGCAATCAGTTAATCCCCAAAGAAAGTTGTTAGTCATGAAAAATGAATTAACACTCACATTACCTATAAATCACTCTTTTAATTGCCATTTGTCAAATATATGGAACTGCTTTTATCTTATATCCTGTCATATGGATGCTTCTATCTGATGTGAAGCTATCCTCTTGGTATTTGTATCTGGAGGGAGAGAAAAGCAAGAGCAAGAGAATCTAAATTTAGGATGGGGCTGGGTGTAGCTATAGAAGGATGTTAGTATTTTGTTTGATTCTTTTGGTTTCTGTTGTTTCTTTAATTATTTACAAGACAGAATAATCTCATTAGAGTTTGCACCAGGATTGTTCTATTCACCTACATTCCAGGAGAGATTATTCATCACTGATCCCCTGTACTGACACCTAATATATTTGTGCTCATTCAGATCTCTCAAAAGTAATAAACAAACACCATATATAATCACTCTTACTTTCTACTATATCTCTGACAATTATATAGGCTGTCCTCATGCTGAGCTTTATTTACACTAACCTTCCCAAACTATATTCACCTTTAAGTGGTCACCCAGAAGTCTCTAACACCTCATTATACAATGGTTTGCTGTCTTTAAACTGGCAGAAGAAAGTGGTAAAACCAAATTGGTAGATATGGTAAATGGTGGGGGAAACCTCATTAAGGGGGTAATTCACGATCCTCCGAAGTGAGGTGCAGAGTGTTCGCCTCACTTCGGAGGATCATGAATTACCCCCTAAGTCTTTTTACCCAGTGAGTAAACAGTAATGAAATCCCAGGTTGAATTACTCTAATAGTAGATCAGAAGTCAATGAACTGTTTAATTTAGCTAGATGACATGAAAAGGAAGTATAGGTAAGGTAGCCATGGGAAAATCTGTTAACCAAACAAGGTACTCCAAAAATTGAATGCATCTTTAACCTATTAACAATTTCCCATCTGTTCCTCCACATTTCCACTGGCTTCCTATTAAACTTTTGGGAGGACTAAATTGTGCAAACAAGGAGGTGGGAATTTGAATAGTGGCTTATTAAAAGGAGCGGATTATGTGACTTGATATTCCATTAAAATGATGGCTAGGTCACTAAGTTGGTCAAAATGGTGTTTCTTTAAGAAGGAAGGAGAACTTACTGCTACAAGCTGCAAGGTTGCCAGTTGCAACCCTGGCCTATTACTTAGCAACTCCGTGATGTGATGTAGGAGATTATAATAGCTGGTGCCAATCTCATAACCCTCATTCCTGAACATAGTTTTTCTTCTGTACAGTTAACCTTCATGTTGTGATCCCTGATTCAGCCACTAGTTTCAGTGGTTTTAGTTCCTTTAATTTTCAGTCCTTCATCTTTGTGCATTGGCACCAAATTTCCACACTTCATGTTGTCTCCAGTTTTTCCTCACAGTTACAGTTCAGCTATTGCCATTCAAGGATACAGTTCTTCTGTCCATGTTTTTGCTCTGTCTCCAGTCAAAGTTCATGGGTGTCTGCAAAAAAAAAAAAGTAATGGGGGGGTGCTATGTGGAGTAACCATCACGTGACACATCAGAAGTAACTCTAAAATCCTGACACAGTAGGGCAGGACAAAGGGCCTCTTGCATGAGAAGGCTACGAACTGGTAGACTTCCAGGGGGGGGCACTTGCCCATCTGTCTTGCCATGTTATTTGTTTTTGCCTACTGACTCCAATAAAATGTTAAAAATATCAGTTTATTTGATGCTGTTAAAGAAAAAGTGGATTGCTAATGCAAAGTACTGTATATTCTATTCACCACATACCAGATATGAAATATGCACATTATTTTATCTTTATATTAACTATTGTAAAATACTGAAATTGTTCTTCTGCTGATGCAGAACTGGAATTCCCATAATCCCTTTGTAAATCATGGTAATATACAGTGTTCCCACTGTTTATTTAACATTAAGAAATTTAGTATGCCTCTATTGGAAATGCCTGTATTAAAGAATAAAATGATAGCCTGTGGATGTATTACTGTGTTGTTGTATGCTAGTCATCTTTCTTGCGATACTAATATTACATGTGACATACTAGAGTTTGATCATTGCAAAAAAAGAAGAAATGTGTTTCCTAAAAATGGCTGAAAGTTCCTTATAAAACGATTCCACTTTCACATTAATCAATATCATCAGCCAAGTGGAAATACCTAAACTAGCAGAGACTGTTACAACATCAGTTTGTTAAAAATATATGTATATATATACATATGCTCTATATGTATATAGCATGTAATGGGGTTGTGTGGAAGATGAGGTTGGAAGTTTACAATAAATTCTGGTTAAATTGGAAGGGATACAATTGACATACTGGCTTTATTTACAGATACATTAGTAATATAATGCATGGATTAGTAAAGAATAAGCTTTTCCTTAAACTAAGTGCTGGTCTGTAGAGTCTGTGATTCTCACCATGCTTGAAGGGACTTGATCATCCTAAATTTTCATTTCTGATGAATTCATTAACAGCACTGTACTGGCTTTTGTGAGTAAATTATGCAGTTTTCTTAAACTTGCTCTTTAAAAGTACATTGTTTTGCCATTGTAGAGGTCATTTGTCTTGAGCACTGTGCTGATAAGCTCATTGCACTGCATTGATGAAAAGGAATAGTTTATTTATAGCACCATAGCCTGAAGCATATCTTTTCTGAAGCCTGTTTCTTTGTCAAAATGTAAAAACATATGATTATCTTCCATATGAAGCAGCATAAGTTGTTTTAAGACTCAAGTATTTCAACATTTCCAATGATATTATCACTTGATATTATCCAGTAATATAATAAGTACAAAAAGTAAATCTAGACTGAGGGGGTTATTCTCTGAAGTCCGAATTCGACTGTCGAATTCTCAAACAGCAAAATCCGAGACTACAACAATTCTCCGATTGTAAAGTCACGAGTGTGACAATTTGAAAGTTGTGGCTGTGACAATATTACCATAGTAAAGTCGTGACTGTGACAATATTTCCATAGTAAAGTCGTGACTGTGACAATATTTCCATAGTAAAGTCGTGAAAGTACAATATTTCCATAGTAAAGTCGTGAAAGTGACAATATTTCCATAGTAAAGTCATGGTTGCGACAATATAATGTAAATACAAAGGAGAAAAAGTACTCACTTAAACAGTGCACACAAAGGGAATTTATTAAACATAAATGTGAATATGTTTTAATTGTTTTTAAATTGTTTTGTTTTCTGATCTCAGTGGTTTCAGTGTTCATTCACATTTATGTTTAATAAATTCCCTTTGTGTGCATATATATTATTCAATAATTCATTTTTGTGCTCATTGCCATTTATTTATTTTTGTTCAATATTCTCATTATAAAGACTCGACTGTGACAGTGGCAGTCTATTGTGACTGTCTTTATCTGGCGAATTCACACCTTTACACAACAGTTCAGACTTTAGAGAATAGCCCCCAGTTGACTGTATCTTATGAACATTTCTTTCTCTTAGTGCTCATGCACTGAATAACAAATTTTGACTTGCGCACTAAGGGTTATGTAATACTGTAGCTAAAAACACAAAGCTTACCGTAAAATAAAAAATAATGGGCTGCTTGAAAAACTGGCGGGCAAATTTATAAAGATAATTTCTACATTTTTGTTTTGCCATTTATTAATGCTTTTTTCTGCTATTTTCTGGTAATTTATATAGGGCTAAAAATAAATTGCCAATATTGAAAAAGATCGATATCAATAAATATTAATCCATATAAACGGGCACACTTTGCATTGTTTTCAATGTGGTTCTTCCATTACAGATTGATTTCAATGTTGACCTTCCTTTTCACTAGGAAAACTAATCTCACTTTGGTTAAATGACTGTACCAACTCCATGTAAAATAATGGGTTTTCGCCAGCCTAAAGTAGGCAAACACTTTTCAGTAAAAAACAAAAAAAAAATGGCTATAACAATATAAAGCCAATATTGGTCCAGCATTGACAGGTGGAAATCTTTTTCGACTTTTATAAATATTCTGCTTTAAAGGGCAAAATTTATTAAATTCATAATTTCTACCAATCAATCGTAATTTGCATTCGATCGATCGATCGATCGCTTCACATTTAATAAATTTCACCCAAAGGTGTCAGTGCTGATGTCATCTCGTAAATGAGCCACACTCTGCCATAAAATATTTACAATTTTAGAACATAAACAAAAGTAAATCTATTTTTATATCTTCTATAAAAAAAAAAAGGCCCCATACTATATTTATTCTTTTGAAAAGCTTGGAGCAGTTTTGATAAGAATTTAAATTACCCTTGCATAATTTCAGCTACATTTGGGAATTGAACAAAGTAAAAGATAAATGCATTATTCAGAGACACAGAAACTCCAGAACAATCAGCTTTGGACTGAAAGCCTCAAGAGAATCTAAAAGAAGTGCTGCTTAGGTCAATATATGGAATATAGTCTTACCTCAAAATATATAACAGATTATAAAGACCATTTCAATCTTTTGGATTTGTTTTGCCTTGTTTTTTCGTTCATTTCCATTTCACTGTTCTTTCAAATTCAACTGATTTCTACAGGGTTGACGTTTCTCTAATGTTAAAAAGTCAAAAAACTTTTTGACTTTTTATATATATATATAGCCCCCTTTATAAGAGTTCTGACTCTTGAAGGAAGGTATAATTGTACAGTACTTAATGACTATGCTGCATTAAATGTAAGGAAAGTGTATTTAGTTCTCATTTTCAAAACCAGATATTTGTCAAAATGCTGTATATTATATGCGGGGTAGATGAACTAAAGACAACTTTATCGGTAATAAGAGCAAACGGGCACTTCTTAAATTAATTAACCCATAATTCTTATCAAATGAATCTTAACTATATACAGTAAGAAGCATTCTAATTGGAGAAGTATAAATATATCTTTAGGTTAGTTTCATTTCAAACTTGGATTTGAGCCACTTATCCTTTTTTCCCCTAGTTTCATTTTTCAGTAACATTTCTTTGTAGCATATGTAGTAGCCTTTCAGTTCTTTCTGTGTGATACCAAATATATGGAGATGTTGCATGGAATCAATATGAAAAGCCTTTAGGTTTGACACAGATTTACCCCCTAAATAGTACCAACTATTTACAAATGTGGTGTTCAGACATACTTGTCATTATCCTTAAAAATGCAGTATTCTTTATAGATACACTGCAATCATAGAGTGTATTTTTTTTTCAATTTGAAAAATAGTATCTCAGGGATTGCTCATTATATTTCCTTTTCATGCCATAATCATTTTGTAAGAGTAAAATAATGGAAGAAACAAAATCAGTCTACAAAAGGATACATGGCCTTTCACATTTGATAGCTTTGGAAGAGAAGGCCACAAATAGATCAATAATATTGTTAATTCACAATTACTGTTTGGTGCATTGATGTGCAATGAAATATATAGTCAAGGTCAAAAAAGAGCACACGAGACTTACAACAGAACAGCTTGAGAAATATGCCAAACCATAGCACATTTAATAAAGTGTATTCCCTAATATAAAAATATTTTGTATAAGTATAGTTACATAAAGAAGAAATACAGTTGAAAAGAACAATTACCAGCTATATAATCTTTAGTAAAGCTAACAGATAAGAAATCAGGTTGAATATGTGTTTGAAGTCTTCAGTCTGCCTCCTATTGTTTGTAATCTATTCCTGCAGAAGCAGTGCATTTGTAGTCTCAATCAGAAAATCTGGGCATCAAAATTCTTCTAGAGTACATTTTCCAGTTTCTCTACAATGATTTCTGGTTGCCATACTGAATATAGAATATCAGTGGAAGGGAATAAGATCCTACACTGTAGAGCATGCTTTGTGTGTTCTTCAAATTTCTTCAAAAATAAGTGGGCTAAGCAGATGGCATGGAAAGCAAGAAAAGGGCTTTTAGGATTCAATGTATCTTTGGTTTGATGTGTTTTTGTGGCGTATAAAATGCTAATTAAACAAGTCAATTAATATTTGAAATCATTTAATACTGTAAAGATGAATCCTAGGATTCAAGTGATTTATAGAGGTTATTTCACATTTGCTGTTCAGCTACATATGATCACCTGAATGTTTTTTTTTTCTGAAACACAGCTCACCTCATCCTTAGCCAGATCTTCTTTTAAAGGAGAACTATTGTCAGATTGCATCTTTACATTTGCAGTACTATACCTTAGAGAGAAATGTTTCTCCCCTGTAGATGTTTCATCTGAAGCAGAATAATTTATTACAGAGCACTGATAAACATCCGCACCAGGAAATGTGTGTGATATAACTGCTAAACACGGTAAGAAAAAGCTTCCTGACTGCTATTGGTTAAGCAGTGTGCTGACCTTTTGCTTTGTTTACATTCCTGGAATGTAGGAAATTATATTGTGTGCAGGTGTTACACATTAGGCAAAAATGTCCGAGGAGAGAGTACCCTTTCATGGAAAACTGGCTGGGACACATCACACATATTTCCTGGTGCAGGAGTTTATCAATGCTATTTCATCTGATTTATTACAGATCTATTGGGGAGAAACACTTCTCACTAAGGTATAGTACTGCATATATAAAGATGTAATCTGACTATAGTTCCCCTCTAATACAGATTTATAGCATAGATTATAAAATTGCAGGATGTATGTGATTGTGAAGTCAAACTCATTTGGGTTTTTTTTTCATAGCGACTCTCTTTTTTGTTATAGCTGCTGCTTTACTTTTTTACATTTAGAAACTTATGCTGTATTTTGTTAATAAGAACTGCTTATACCAACAATTTATGGAGCTGAGTAAAAGTCCCACATCAACATCTCACAGGTTGAATGTTCTAGCACTTCCCACACTTTATTGCAAATCATATTGTTCTTTTTCAAGTAATCTTGTTTGTTTTTTGTTTTGTTTTGTGAAAAGCAACACAAGCAGACTTATGTGAAGTAAAATGTCTATAGTTAAATTGTTTCAGCTCCCTATTTTTTTTTGTGGTTGGCATTGTTCCTCTGTTGATATTTTTCCTGTTTTAGTAATTGTGCCAAGAGATTAAGTTCATCTTTATGTACCAGATGATTAACGTATGCAATATTGATTAGTTTGAAAACATTTGTCTCAAAGTATAAGTCTGATGAGGACATATGTCTACATTTATAAGGCAAAGAGAAAAAAGGGAGTAGTCTAAGGGGGGAATTCACCATTCAGCGAAGTGAGCTCCGAATCCTTCGGCTCACTTCGCACATGGTGTTATGCGCTCGCTGATGTCCTGCACGCAGACATCAGCAAGCGCTTTAAAGGTATTCCAGTCTCAGCAAGACCACTCGAGTCGCCTAACAGAGCCTGGAATCCCTTTAAAGCGTTCGCTGATGTCCGCGTGCAGGACATCAGCGAGTGTCATAACACCATGTGCGAAGTGAGCCGAAGGATTCAGAG
>WMED01029517.1:0-10253 GCA_019650415.1 Pipa parva
AATCCCAACTCTGACTCCCTCATACATGCCGCATGTTTAAGAGATAACTTAATTTAAAGTGCATCCGTTATAAAAAAAAAATAAGATTTAGTCTAGCATAACATACTAGACTAAACAACTTTGACATTTAAATTAATTAAAAATACTTACCTTTTAAAAGTTATCCCTCGGTGACTCTGCCTCTCAAACCGACTTTCTGTTAGAAGCATAGCAGAAAGTCTGGTTGAGAGGCTGTACTATGAAGCTGGCTTACTTGATTGACAAGTAAGCTGGCTTCATGACGCGATCATGCAGCACACATTCATTTCAATTAAGAGCCTAGATCCTTTATATAAGGAATAGAACAGACCTTTACAGGACATTTCATTATTTTCCCAAATTCTTATGAAAGTATATTCCGCATATACTGCAATGAACTAACTCTACCAATTTATTTTATATTTTGGGAGTCGGAGTCAGTCCATTTTATAACAACTCCGACTCCACCAGAATGGGCCCCAACTCCAACTCTCTGACTCCAAAACCCTGGGTTTAATTCAAGAAAATAGGCTTGTGGCTTTCTGTTGTGGTAAAATGCCTGCTCACTTGACATCATATTGCCATTAGGGGCACTGGGGTAGGCTAATTGCGAGCAGGACTACTAATCTACAGCAAAAGTTTGCTTTCTTTGAAGGTTACATAAAAATAGAATACACATACATTTGTGCAAAATGCATGCAATGTAAGGTGCATATATCTCAAACTTACAAAATTAATATTTATGTGTTGTAGGGCTGTTCCTACTAGTTTAAAACAGAGATCTGTTCCTAGGAGATGAAAGGCAGTGACAACCTATTTAAACTTTTGAACACCTAGGGAGCAATGTAAAATGAGTCAGTATGTCTGCCACCACGTGTAGTGTTTTTGTATTTTGTTTTTTTTTTCCACTCTCACCTCTCACTCACTGCCATGACTACTAATGTTTATATACTGTATGTCTTGTATAATTTAGTTTTTCTGTGCACACAAGCTACATTGTGTAAGCATATGTGAAACATTCTTGTCAGAGCCTGTAAGTATAATTTTTATGTGAAATTGAGCAAAGTTACAGGCATGAATTATTGTTTGAAAAACTGAAAGTAAAGGCCAGATATTCTTTATATGAATTTGTTTGTACACTCTAATTTTTACATATATATTTAAATGACACATATAACTATGTATGCATGATTTAATGGTTATAACTTTTTTTTTTCTTTTGTCTGTTTTAGGTGCCTGTCTACAATCCATCATACTTTGATTCCAGCAACTAAAGATTGGACTTTTGCTAAACATACATTTGCAAGTGATTTGAGACATTTTTTAACTTTATTTATACCATGTCTAATCCCCTCAAACAAGTGTTTAACAAGGACAGAACCTTCCGACCCAAGAGAAAATTTGAACCAGGTACTCAACGGTTTGAACTTCATAAAAAAGCTCAGGCATCACTAAATGCTGGACTTGACTTGAAGTTGGCTGTCCAGCTGCCACATGGGGAGGACCAGAATGACTGGGTAGCAGTGCACGTGGTGGATTTTTTTAACCGTATAAACCTGATATATGGTACCATCAGTGACAGCTGCACTGAGCAGACCTGCCCGGTAATGTCTGGGGGTCCAAAATATGAGTACCGTTGGCAGGATGATAACCGCTATCGAAAGCCCACTGCTTTGTCTGCTCCAAAATACATGAATTTACTTATGGACTGGATCGAAGTTCAAATAAACAATGAGGGACTGTTTCCTACAAATGTTGGTGAGTATTAGGTTTTCTCTGAAATCCTCTTGTGCCACTAGTTCTAAAATGGATAAAATGTAAGATGGATGAGTAAGTGTTGCCAGTAAACATTTCTTAAAACACAATTGTTCCTTGTTGACTTCTTACAACAATAGTTGCTGTTTTGTGAAAGTAAAGTAGACAAGTAGAATGGTGGGGCTACTTGTTAAGCTGCCATAGGTAGAGTAGTTTACCTACAACCATTTATTTTGAACTCAACTTAGATCTGCCAATAAAATATTTATCATAAGTTTTTGTTTGCTCCTCCATTCTATATTTTTCAGTTGGCAGATTTTGTGCAAGATAAGTAGAACATCTCTCATAAGCAAATGTTTTAATTTGAAAATCAGCAAGAAAAAATATTTAAGGTTTCTATTAGTTGTGCTTGCCCCGGTGGCTCTTCAGGATAATTTCCCTACTACAGACAGGTAGAGCATTCACTAAACTACCTGCATATTTTTGAAAATGGGGAAGGCACTGATGTCCCTGTTATTTCTGTGCAGTGGTTGTTAAAATGTCACATTATTTGTTTTTCTCATTTGACACACAGTATGTCCTGCAAGTGAGGCAGCACTCCCATGAGAACTGCCCAAATTCTTATGGGCAGTTTTTAGTTTTAGAACAGTCTCTAAGAAGTTTGCCAAAATGCTGCCTGGAATGAAAACAGTGTCTGACCTGTTTAAAGTTTAATGCTACACCTAAGGTTTCATTGCATTTTGTACTGCATGTGAGTAAAACTGCAGACATTTCCTCCCGAGTAAATGCATTTTTCCATGGTTACAGATTTTCCTAAATATGTGAATCTGTTTTTGATGCTGTAACTATTTAAAACACTGGGAATTCTTTTGTCAGTGTTTTGGCTTTACCACTAGTGTTAAAATGCATTGTGTTCCATTGCGTTTAAGTAATATAACATGATTTAAAAATGGAAGATTTGTGGAAAAATAGGACTATATGATTACATTTAAACATAAGTGCAGGACTGGCTATTTTTGATTTATATAGCTAAAGAATTCCATAATATGACCACTGAATATCAGTTTTTTAGTCCTAAATCCTTTTGTAGTTTTTTTGGGAAATATGTTACAGGAGAGAAATATAGAGAAATGTAAAATATACTTTTTAACAATTGCAATACTGTGATAAATAGAATATCATGGTTACATTTAATTGCCTGCTTGTCTGGCTAGGGGAAATATTGTAGGCAAAGTATTGTTAGAAACCTTTGCTTCTTGTGTACAGTTTTTGTAATAATTGTGATTATTACTTTTAAAGCTGTATGGTATATATTTTAATACATGGCAGAATAGTCTACATGAATGTGTTTTGTTTTTTCTCTCACTGAATCACTAATTTGTACTTTCTTTATTTTCCTGGCAGGTACTCCATTTCCAAAAAATTTTTTCCAAGTGGTGAAAAAAATCCTTTCCAGGCTTTTCAGGGTCTTTGTTCATGTGTATATACATCATTTTGAGAGGATTATTCAAATGGGGGCAGAAGCTCATGTCAATACTTGCTACAAGCACTTTTATTACTTTGTAACAGAGTTTAATTTGATAGACAACAAGGAACTCGAGCCACTGGTAAGTTTGGACCTATGATCTTCATATTTGTATTAAATAGTTATTAAGACAGTCATTGTTTTATGTAGATTAGCGGCTTAAAGACATTCAAGAAATCCATATTTGTGAACTCCAGGAGCATATCTGGCCAGGGGTTCCTTAATTTGTTTTTCTTTAGTTCAGCGGTTCTCAACATGTGGGACACGACCCTATCGGGAGACAAATGACAATTTGCCAGGGGTCGCCCAAGACCATCGGAAATATAGAGTTTGAATGGGGTCGCCCAATAATAATTAATGAATGGGGGACACCAAATCACAGATAATTGTACTAAAGGGTTGCAGCTATGAAAAGATTGAGAACCACTGCTTTAGTTGTTTAAAATAGATGGTTTTTCTTTGGGGTCCAAATGAGCATGAACAGAAATATTTCCAACACCATGCTAAGTGCAGCTCTCATATTTTGACTTCTCCTACACTTGTCAAGCCTTCTTGGCTTTTTAAAATGAGACTGTAGTAGTATTACATAGTCTTGTAGTTGTTTTCTTGAACTTCCACACATGGCCCTCTGGGGAATGTTGCTAAAATGTATTTACACACAATGTATAGATTACATGCAATGTATAATATATGTGCGCACAAAACGAGACTAAAAATGTGGAATTTTTTTTCCTAAAGCAGGAGGTTCACAAGAAAAAAAAATGTTAAGAATATGATATTTCTCTTATGTTACTTTATTGTTCATGCTGATGAAGCTATTGTGTTCTGCTGTCCTACCACTGATGTGTCATTTTGTGTTCTTTGCAGAAGGAAATGACATTACGGATGTGCCACTGACACAGGACTTCTTGACTTCATATTCCACATACTGCTGATGCCTGCCGAGCCTGTCACATAACTGCTGTACACGTAACCCCTCTGTCAATGGAGAGGTCACTTGGGAGTAGAGACTCTTTACTTTTTGATATGCATAGATTCTGTATGTGATTTATTTTTTAAATCTATTTTCAACAGCTGGCAATTCAAAAGAAGCTGTAAAATTTCAAGACTTTTTTTTTTTTTTTTCTAATGACTATACAATGATTACTATGGTTAGATTTATTTTTGTATCTGTCACATTCCAGGCTTTGTTTTTTGATGCATACTTTGCACAGGTACAAAATGTTATCCACAGGCCTTTAGTGTATCTACAAACCAAGGCATTTGAAGGGACACTGTTATGTCACCCAGAATTGCAGTTGTGTCATTTTGTAATAAGGTGTAGTAATATTGCCAGGGGAAATCTTTGGATTTCTTTTGGAAAATTGAGAAAGTTTGGTTAGGCCCTGTAGCTGTTATCTCAGGTGTGCATTTGTACAAAACTGTGTGCACTGAGACTATGCTAAGGAAAGGATACCTTTGCTTCATTGGGACTTTATTTAATGTCTGGCAGTCAGCTGCTGGAATGGGAGAGTGCCACAAACGAAGACTTTTGTTTCATGCTTCTGTGTAATTTTATAAGTTCACATAAAAACTAATTCGGAATACATGGAGATCACTTCTGGGAGCCAAATTGGCAATTTATGGCTCCCATAATGCAGCCCCTGGCAAGTTTCTAGGTTTTCTTAGTTCAGGAAGTATCCATGGGCAGACCAAATTATCGACATGCCTGGTTTTCTGCATCAAATTTTTTTATGTAGGAAATAAGTAAAATTAAAAATGTTAATTCCTTTTCTGCTATTACTGTATTCATCTTCTGTGCCTTACACATTTTTACATCTGGATTTTCCAAACAATACCACACTGGATTAATGTGAAATAGTTAATGAATTTTGTTTAATATACATTTGCATATTTTATAAGTTTTTTTTTTTTTCTTCTTCTATGTATGTGCCCTTAAAGGAGACCTAAACTTGTTTACTCTAGGGAAGCTATAAACTTGGTGATGGGTTTTTGTTCACCTTGGTTCAGTGGGGCTTGAGCTTGACACTCGTGACATCATAATTTGCCCTCACTTCAGTTGTCACTGTGAGCGCACCAATGGTGAAGCAAAGAAAGCAAGATGAACACCTGATTTTCTTTTCAAAATCACCAAAATTAAGCCCATCTGGGTCGAGAGAGAAAGGCAAAATATATATATATAATTTTTTTTCTGTAGTACCAGTAGTGATTAGCTGCTGTGCAGTGTTTGAATTATTTGGATTTCCTTCTGGTTGTGTAAAGCTACTGGGCAGCTACCTGCAACAGAGATTGGCCTTTCCCCACTCCTGAAAAATTGATCTTTGTAGCTTATTGTTTATGGTACTACAGGAATGTTGATTTTCTTCTAAGTTCTGCATTTATAATTTAAAATCGTTTTGCAGAATGTGTATTGGATCTCTACATTTAGTGGGGATAAATAATTAAAAAATTCCACTTTTTTTGTTTTTGCATGAAACTTTTTACATTGATCTGATGTAGAGAGGTGGTGACAAATTTTACATCACTATCCTACATCATTTGGTCTGTTTGCATAAGTAGGAGGGGCTTAAAATGTGAATATCCAACATATTTTTTTCTGCCTGAATTTGTTTAACAGCATGTATCTAATTTAGGTTACAGCTTAGTAAGGAAAAACAAAAAACCTCTGTAATATATTTAATGTCATGAAGTTGATGAAGAAAGTTGTATGTCCCTCTTGCTTTTTATTCCTAGCCTACCACAAGCCATTGGGTGTGACTGCTTTAGTAGGATTTTTCCTTAGTAAAATTGATGATAATCTCTGTTCTTCACCATAAGCTCTAAGGCATAATTTCGTTCCCATCACTATTGCAGTCCATCCATCTGCTTACTGCCTTCATTTCTCAAATTTAGGCTGCATGCTCAAGTAATATCCAGTGGATGCAGAGTCTCAGGCTTCATTTTATGTTGCAATGTATGTTAAAATACACAATTTTCTTTTGTGATCATTCTGTGTATTAGCAAAAATTGCTGAAAATTATGTGACTGCAAACTGTGCCTCAATAATTGCCCTCACAGTTAAGGCCTGCAATAATCCAGTTTTGCACAGGACACTGGATCTTTTCTGTACATGTATGAACAAACCAGGAAGAAAGGTGATGACTGTATGCGCTCTCAATTATAAGCTGATAAAGCTAATGTTAAAAGGATTTTTTATCTTGGAGTTAACTTTAAGGTGGTATAATATATCGGCTGTTTTTCCCATTTTTTTAATTATTTAACTTGAATTCAATTTTTTTTTCCTTCATTACAATTTTGTGTTTGCTCACTTCTACAAAATCTTTTGGTTGTTGGGGTCTATTAAGGATTGCAACAATCCACAAGTATAAGTAATGATAAACGAGTTACAACTAAAATGATTCAAGCTTCAGATGAATTAATAAACTTGCTCCCTGGCAACCAAAAATATGAAACAAAACATAGTAAAGTAATAAATAATGCCACAAAAATCATCCCAAACATCCAAGATGAACAGGAAGGCTTCAAACATGCCACACATTACAGTAATTCACACACTTTGCAATGGTTAAATAACATAAATCAGTTTATTTGCATGACAAAAGTATCACATGTTGTAGATGTTAAAAGGGATGCTAAAGCCCACAAATAAAGAGCTTTTATTTATTGGCCACCTAGTATAAAATACAAGAAATGTTAAAATGACAGGTTTACTGATTTTTGTAGAATAGTCATAGCAATTGTGGGGGAAAAAAATAACAAGCACGACACAAGGCTAAACTTGGCCCTTTCTCCCTAAGTGAAAGGCTATGCTTACTAGCTGAGCATGCTCACCCTTCCCAAAATTTATTAAAATTCACCTTCACTTCAGGAAATCTGGTGCAAGGCAGCTCTGAGAAATTGAAGAAAAACAGCCTAAAACTGCTCAGAATTAAAAGCTGCTTAGTAATCAAAATGCTGCACCTAAGTAACAGACTGCATAGAGGTAAAGAGGAAGGATTAGGGTTAGCTGATAACATATGCTCTAAATTCTTGTTATTTCTTCTATTGCTATGATTATTCTTCAAAATCGCTAAGCCTAAACCTGTCAATTTAGGTCCTATTCTTTGCCACTTATGGTGACCAATATATATAAAGCTTTATAATTAACAGACTTTAGTGTCCCTTTAAAACATTCAAATGTGTATGTAAAGATGTAAGATGGGTCCAGTAGAATTTTGTATCTCTGCTCCAAGAACAGTTTCCTTCTTGCCTTCAGTGTTCATTGAATGGAAGTTAGAGAGAAAATAGAGGTACTACTTCTGATCCAGTCAAATAATATAGTTCTGTGTTGTATATTGGTAATCGGCAGCAGTAAATTTAGATTGGATTTAATACTGAGCTGGCTGTAATCAACATTACAGTCCTGATTAGAAGTGTAGTTGGCAGAATGCATTTGTTGATATAACCACTATTTAGGAATGCACCAGATTCAGCTGACTCCCAGTACTCTCTGCGGGATTTGGAAAGGTCTGACACTTTTTAGGCTTTTTAAGTTTCCAAACTTAATTGTTACTGCAAAATATAATTTATATTTTGTTATATGCCATTTTTTTGTAAAAAATTGTGATAAGAACAATTTGACTTGATATGCATATTATGATTTGGTTCAAAATATAACCACATTTTTTTTCCTGGAATCCAGTATTTAGCCAAATCCTCAAATCTAAATTCAGTGCGTAACCTGCCACTTATACTTCGCTGAACTTCCTGTAGACTGGGAAGCATTACATTTGTGCATAATTCGGGCATTCAGATTTCAGTTATTTACTTGTGATGGCCTTTTACAAGACTCTTGGCATAGAATGCAGGTTCACCTTTTTAGGTGTGTTATGCAAAAAAAATATATATTTTCTTACATAGGTATTTTAAGTGCCTGTTTTTGCTATCTACATTCACAAACATTGTTTTGCTGTCACTGAATAAATTATGCAGTGTCTACAAGTCGAATAGACTTAAGTTTGAGTTTTCTTTCCCTGCAGGAAATTGGTACTATTTTACATGCATTTTTATATGTAGATCAACTTTGGGCTTCACCTTCATCTTACGCCTCAAGAAATCTAAGCAAATTTTTAGAACCTGGTTTATCAAGTACCTAAGGATCTTTGCAACCTTCTCTGCCATTTCCACATACACCCCCAATTGTGCTTCATAGTATACAGTTGCCCCAAAAGAGGCTAGGATTCCTCCACAGATCCTCCTGGTTGCCCAACACAGATATGTGAATGGGTCTCATTCTTTGCACGAGGCATTGTTCTTTCAGATTTAGTATAGTTTTGAGGGTTTCAAGTTTGTATGGAATGAAATGCACTTTTTACTCTGCATTTTTGTCAATTTTTCAACAAACTGTCAGAAACCAATAAATTTCATTGGGCTTGCATCCAGAAATCTGCATCCACAGCAACCTACCTGGTATGCCTAGATACTGTAGCTGAAGGTGTGTACCTTTGGAGAGTATGTACGTTGTTGTGGAATTTCACAGGGTAAAGGGTTGTTTTGCTGCAGTATTCATTATCAGTGAAAATTACCCTTCTATGCTTCACTTCTGGGTGTTTGCCAACCATACCTTTACACACACTCTCACACACACACACACACACTCTCACACACACACACACACACACACTCTCTCACACACACACACACACACACACACTCTCTCACACACACACACACACTCTCACACACACACACTCTCTCTCTATCAGTGAATGAAATGCTGTTTTAACCCTGCATTTTTAGCAATTTGTTCTGGAAATCGACAAAAACTAGTGATTTTCATGAATGCTTGCGTCCACAAATCTGTATCCATGGGAACAAGCCTAGTATGCCTGAATAGGTGAAGGTGTGTACTTTCAAAAAATATATACTTTGGGGGGGGGGTGGTATTTACAAGGTAAAGGGTTTTTTATTGAGAAAAGCTGTAGGGTGTGCATAATAGTTTTTTTTTCCCTAAAATATCGTAATGTGCTCATTTCAATTAGGAGTGTCTCCTGGGCAGAAAAGGGTGTTTAGCAAGACATATGTGATATCATTGGGATCGGGAGGAATAGGGCTTTTACAATCACTATTGGGCTATTTTTACTGTAAAAAAAAAAAAAAAAAAGATACCAGTTTAAAGAAAATATCAATTTTTTTTTTTAAATTTGTTTTCACATTTCACCCAAATTAAAGCAAAGAAGAAAAACATTCAATGTGAAAGCCTAATGTCTCCTGAAACAAACAATATCACAATCACATTGTTTTCCCTGTAAAAATCTTAGATAAACACATACAGTGCAAAATGTGAAAAAAAAAGACTGTCTGCCACTGAAAGGGTTAAAGGCAGTGATTTCACACCACTAGTTGCACAACAGCGCATGCAATGGGATGGGGGTGTTGGTGTAAGTGGTTAATCCTATTTATCACTCACTTTCACATTACCCCTTTGGTTATTGGGTAAAGTCCAAAGTTGCATAAAGGTGTGAATTTGCCAGCTAAAGATAGTTGCAATAGATTGCTACTGTCACCGTTGCTGCTTTATAATGAGAGTATTGTTGCAGTCGCAACTTTACCGTGGAAATATTGTTGCACCCTCAGATTTGCTATGGGAATCCACTGTTTGAGAATTCGACAGTCAAATTCTCTCCTAAGACTACATAATACCAGTAAATGCTGCCTCTAGAGCAGGGGTCGGCAAAGTTGTTTGAGGAGGGAGTCATTTCACTCCCTCCTCCAGTGGCGACAACTATCTTGTGAGCTGCTGGAGGAGGTAGGCATGCCCTCTCCTGACCACTGACAACCAATCAGAAGAACTGTCGGCGGTTGTGGGCAGAGCTTGGGAGTGGCTTAGGCAGTGCGCTCTGAGCCACAACAAGGCAGCTAAAGAGCTGCAAGTGGCTCGCGAGCCGCACTTTGCTGACCACTGCTCTAGAGCAGC
>WMED01029518.1:0-10253 GCA_019650415.1 Pipa parva
TCCCTCCTTAAGGAGCCCTAAAGACAAAAAATAAAAACAGCTGTTAAAATACTTACCTTATACTGAGCCGATTGATTACAGTCACAGTATGAAGCGATACTACCCCTGACGCTTCTTCACAGCTCTCTGGCTAATGCAGAAGCAAGAGCACAGCTCCTTCTTCTCCTTCCCTGGCTTCAAACATCATCACCCTCATTGCGGAGAGCATTCTCATTGGCCCCCGCACTGAACGTAATGATGATTAAGCCCTAAAACACCCGAGGTGTAACAGGGTGGGAGGAGCTACGGCGCTAGCTGCCAGTGTGAAGAAGCATTGGGGGAAGCATCGGGAGCCGGCTTATTATAGCAGAGCTCATGCTGTGACTGTAATCAATCTGTAACTGCAATTAAATCTCACTAAACAGAATTGATTATTTTTCCAACCAAACAAGGCCCTACTCCTACTTTTTCCATTTTAATCGACAGTGTGATCATCAAACCTGTAAATTCTCTACATTGTCTTGGGATACAATTAGAACAGAAATTGCACTCTGCTACTCAATCTCCAAATTATACTGTGGGTGCAGGGCATAATATGCAAAGCATAAAACGCAAAGGAAAGCACGAAAGAGCTGCTGCTTTCCTTTGTGTACGTTGTCTTGGGTTGACTTTTGACTCTGCTCTTTCCTTCTCCAAGCACACATCTAGCACTGCTAAAACCTGTTTTCCTTCGTAACATTGCCAAGATCTGCCCCTTTCTCTCTCAGGCCACTGCTGGAGCGTTCATTCATGCTCTCATTCTATCCTGCTTGGACTAGTGCAATATTCTTCTATCTGGCCTTCCAGCTTCCCACCTCTTCTCACTCCAGTCTATTCTTAATTCTGCTGCCAGAATTCTCTCATTCTCTCCCCAAAAGGCAAAGTCTTTCTTCCAACCTATCTTTGTTCCATGGCTCCCCAAAAGAAAATGAATCATTTACAGTGTTCTCCTTTTGACATTTAAGGCTCTTCACTCAGTTACCCTCCCTACATTTCCTATCTCATGTGCCCATATATTCCTACACGTCAACTGTGCTCCTCTCAAAGCAGCCAGCTTTGCATGTCATACACCATTGCTGCCCTTTCTTGTCTTAAACACTTTTCTATTTCTGCCCCCATATCTGGAATTCTATACCCCTTTATCTTCACTAGGAACACTCCCTCTGCACTTTCAAAGCCAAACTGAAATCCACTGATTTTTATGTATGAATCATATATTATATTTTATCCTTAAGTAGCTATTTATTCTTATTATATGTATTTATAGACCAGGGTTCCAGCACATTTTCACAGCTCTTGTTACCCTTCTATCTGTGATTGTAAGTCTTCCTCTCATATAGATTGTAAGCTCTACAGGGCAGGGACCTCCATCCTCTAGTTTCAATCATGACCTGGCACTTAAACTGATGTACCCTCATGATATTATGTTTTTAATTTACTTCATTTCTATTTTTTAATGCACTTTTCCCATGTCTGTATTTTATTTGTATTGTGGTGCTTTATAAATAAAATTATACATACAATAAACATGATTCCCGATACACAATCACATTCACTTTATTTAGGCCTAGCAATGCCAATGTGACAGAAATGCGAATTCTCCTGGATTGAGCAGGGGTCTTGCAGTTAGTCTGCCTTCTCCCAGGCAGTCTTTATGGTCTTTCTTCACCTTCCTGCATCATTGCCTTCACTGGCAAATGCTGCTACCAGCTCATGGATGACTGTGCTGAAACAAAGCTTTTTGCAGTAGTGGGATCTTATAATGGCATTCCTGCCATGTAGCTCCACTCACACAGTTATGCAAATCTGATCAAACACCACACTGTGGCACTCCTTCACTGGGACTCCAGATTACTGAAACATGGGTTGAGTATACACTGGAGAGCTTCTGGGTATGTTAAATAAAAAAGGGAGTATAGTGTCTGGAAAATTATTTAATACAATTTAAATGGAGTCTACTGATATTAAAAAAGAACTGAAGTTAAAAAAAGGCATATTAAAAAAATACCTTATAGTAAGTACAATCAGTGCAGTCATAGCTTCAGCTGTACTGTAATTTCTCTCCACCAAGGTCTCTGCCTCTTATGCAAATGGATTATATGTAATCAAGCTTTTGCCAGAGAGAGGAGCACTCTCATTGGGGGCACAATGAGTATAATGATGTATACGCTCTTTTGTGATCGCCAATTCGACTAGGTGAGAGAAGCTATGCGGTAGCTGCTGTACCCTCCTAAGCACTGTGAAATCTGCCTCTGTGCAGTGAAACAACAGCACAGTTCAAGCTGTGTCTGAAACGGTTTAACTCACTATAAGGTATTTTTTATATGCCTTATTTTGGACCTTAGTTCTCCTTTAAGAGGAAAAGAACGACAGTTTTAATTAAAGGAGCTGTTAATCTTGGAATTCCTTTTTTGTATGTTGTAAATAAAGACATTATAAAGCAGATGGTCTTCGCGAATGATGAATCCCTGTAAAGCGCTGCATAAAATAGTGGCGCTATGTAAGAATGAATAAATAATGATAACTTTTTTTTTCCATTTTGGCTTGTTTAATTGTTTAACTATTTAAAGACTTTTTTTTTGCTTTTTCACAGTTTTTCTTGTTTTTTACATTGGAATGGTCTTTTGGTTGCCAGAATATATACAGTATTAATCTCGTAATCAGCCATAGCAATCAGGCTTGATTAATCAACGGGTGATTTGCAAGAGGGAGAAAAAAATTGCTCCAGATTCACAAAAAACAAGTTGCTGATGGTCAGTGACATTTGCTTTCCAAAGAGGAGAAGTAAAACATACAAAAGGATAAAGAAAAAGTCATTCAAACACACCCAAAAAACAAAGACCAATTGCAAACTATCTGCAAACTAGACGAACTTTTCAACATATTGAATATTATTTCCAAGGTGATTATTTTTTATTAATGAAATAAGTTTTACTGATTACTTATGGGAACAACGGAAAATCAAGCTCTAATACAATCCTCCAACTATTTAGAGACTAGCACTGGCATCCTATTACTTGTGTTTCTCTTCATATATTATTATTAAAATTCATACCATGTAATATTCTTTTACTTACGCTCTTCTAGCTACTTTAATTTCTCCTGCATATTCCTTTCTTTTTCCCCCTTTCCCGTCCCTCCTCCCACCTCAGCCCTTTCTCTCCCTCCTTTCCCTTTTAGAGTACAGCTCGCATGCATCTTGCTAAATTAAGTGAGATATTATAAAGAACTTTTGTTCTTCTGGTGACTGCCAAGGGTCCCAAGGGATTGAGGGGATTGGAGGGGAGAGGTACCCCCCACCATCTGGGCTGGATAACAGGTCCCCCTGCATATTTCTGTTTGGAGAATATGTTAGTGTTTGGCAAAATCATAGCAAATTGGTGAGTATTGTTAGCGTGTATGCTACCTGGATTTATATACATATCATAGGGTAGTCAAATAGTATGCCATAAAGAACAATACCACTGTGGTGGGAAAGCTTCGTGTTGTGCACACACTGCATGTGCTGAAAGAAAGGCAGTCACAGCTGTGATCTTTTTCTTGTACCTGTGCTGTGTTTTGGGTTCAGCTGTTAATGAGTCACTTCAGCTGCCGGTTACATTTATGTTCTGTGTTATTGAGAAGCAGTTGGGCTGAACTTATTACCCTGGTATCAAAAACTGACTGAAATTCCCTGTGAAAATGACTGCATGGGACAAAAAGCAGGTCTTAGGTCTTCAGTGCGGGGATCCACGTGTTAAGAGCAAGAGAGATTGATGGCATTTTCCAAAGCAATAGTACCAGTGAATAAAAAGCAAATATATCTACCTACAGAGGGATAACACAACCATTTCTAATAACATACAATACATTTTACCTGTAGTCTAGATCTTTCCATGGGGGTGGGATATAAAGTGGGATGCAATCAGCAAGAGATGGTGAAGAAATACTGCTTTATGGAGATGAAAGAAGAAGGTTTGATAAGAGTAATGGGGAAAATGCAGTCTTTTTCTTATCAAAATTCTTTCTTTTCCACAGCTATGTGCCCATGTGTACAAGTGGAAAATTCTGCACTGAAGCTCAGGCAGAGTGCATTGGCTTCTAAATGTTTTCACTTGATGGATACAGAGGCTGCATATGTGGATAACATCCTATAGAAAAAGTGCCCAGTAGAGTAATGGGATGCTATTACATGACTGTAACGGACCAGCTAAACAAATACATGGAACCACATACAAAGAAATTGTGCGACACATAAAAGACCTGACAGGAGAAAGTGGTGGAGAGGTTGAAATAAGAAATAATAATAAAATAGTATAGACAATAAAGGAATAATAGATGGGTAAATATTGGAGTGAAAAGGGGAATGGAGTTGAAATAAAGCTGTCAAAAAATGTAACTGTAAAAATATATGGATATATAGCAGTAACAATTAAGGGGGATAGGGTACTTGTCCCGCAAGTGCTGGGTGCTCAAACCAGCTTACTGTGCCAGGTGTTCTTCATAAAATGACTTTATTATTTTCACATTTATAGGTAAGATTTTGATCACATTTATTACTAAGATTTTGATCACATTTATTACTTTTATAAGAAACTCTGTAAAGTATCAACAGAGCTAAAACGTATAAAGTGGTTTCCTTGGAAATGTAAGGATGCATCTAGAGAGGATAGGGCGGAGCAGGAGATTGCAGTGTGAAACCACAGGGACTTTGTGCAAGCTATCCTTAGGGAGCAGATTCTAAAGAACTCCCTGGTTTTCACCAATGACTCCAGCACGGGCTTAGCTAAAGACAGCTCCCAGGTCACGGCCCATAGGGTAGCTGTTCACTGGTGGTAAAAGGCTTAGGAGAAAATTGAAGTCCAAGTACAGAAGAGAAGGTTGAGGTTGGTGGCAAGCAGAGTAGTCAAAATCCAAAGCAGAGGTCTGAGCAGGAGGAAGGCAAGAGAAGATCCAATAAACAGGCCAGTGTCAAACACAGAATAAGCAGGAACATGAAACAGAATTAACCCCAAGAACTAGCAGAATGGTTCTATAATCGGGCTCAGGTAAACTCAAATGGTCGCCTTATAAAGGTGAAAAGGCGGGAAAGCAACCACGATGGAGATGGCGTCATAATTTCACAACCTTGATGAAAACGAATAAGGATTACATGACCGCGACAGAACTGCATCAGGATTATGCAACTGTGTCGAAACAGCGAAAGGAACATGCGACTGCAGCAGAACCACATGACCATGACGGAACTGTGCGACCGCTGCAGGCGAGTCACATTCCTGACAGTAGCCCCCCTCCCTTAGGTGCATCCTCTGGAGGCCCCTTGGGTTTTTCAGGAAAACAAGTATGAAAGGTTGGAAATAGCCTGGGAGGCATCAATCCAGGAGTGTTCCTCAGGTCCATAGCCCTTCCAATGAACCAGGTACTAAAGTTTCCCATAAGACATGCATGAGTCCAGAATCTTCTCAACTTCAAATTATCTTAGCCATCCACCACAATAGGACCTGGAGAGGTAACATTGGAAGAAAACTGGATAGACACAGCAAGCTTAAGGAGGGAAACATGAAAGGAGTTGGGGATACGCAGATTCCTGGGTAAGGAGCGCTTTACGGCTACCAGATTAATGACATTTAGGATGGGGAAGGAACCAATAAATTTGGGACCCAAATTGCAAGAGGTTAGCTGAAGGCAAATGTTCCTTGTGGGGAGCCATACTTTATCTCCGATTCTGTAGATTGGGGCTGGGCATCTTATGTGATCCACAGAGTCTTTTTGGGAAGTTGTAGCTTTTTCCAAATTTTATCGGATCAGCTGCCAAATAGATGCAAAGGACCGTAACTCCAAATCTACCGCAGGGACTAGGGAGGGTGGGGCGGGCAAAGGAATTACCTTACAATTGCATCCATTAACGCAGAAGAATGGAGTAAGCTCCTTAGCTGTCGGAAGTTTCCGTAAAGGAATGAAATGAGACATCTTACAGAAGCAATCTGTGACTACCCATATGCATGTATGTCCCTTCAAAGGAGGAAGATCTATAATGAAGGCCATTGCAATATGAGTTCAGGGAAGACTAGGAATGGGTAGCGGATGTAAAAGCCCACTAGAAGCAGTACAAGGAGACTTGGACTGAGCACAAGTAGTGCACACGGTTACAAAATCCTTAACGTCTTGAGAAATCTTAGGCCACCACACATGTCAAGAGAGGAGGTCCAAATTCCTGGTAGTACCTTGATGTCCTGCATATTTGGTGTAATGGAAAGCATGGAGAATCAAATTATGAAGATCTGGGGGTACAAAAAGGAGATTCTGTGGGAGCAGAATGTTGAAGAGACTCCAGCACAGATAAGGAGACAGGAAATATTGCTGCGAGAAATTTGACAGCTGGAATAATAGGTCCCTAGTCCTCAGAAAACTGTACAGAATGAAAACAGTGAGAGAGAGCACCCGCCTTCTTATTCTTGCTTTCTGGGACATACGTAATAATAAAGTTGAAGTGGGAAAAGAAAAGTGCCCATCTGGCCTGCCATGGGTTTATTCTTTTGAGCTGACCATAGGTATTCTAAATTCTTGTGGTCAGTCAGAATTACAAAAGGATGATCAGAGCCTTCCAAATGGTGTTGCCATTCTGTCAAGGCAAGCTTAATGGCCAAATGTTCACACATCATAGTTTGTCTTGGCAGAGGAAAATCGCTGAGAAAAATAAGCTCAAGGGTTAAGTTTCCCAGGCTGTGGATATTCTTGGGATAAAATTGCACCAACCACAGAGTCAGATGCATCCACATCCAACCTGAAAGGCCTGGAGGGGTCAGGATGTCAAAGAGATGAAAAAAAGTCTTTCTTGAGAACCAAGGACTACAATGTCCAAAACCTTGACTGGATCCATCTCGAGTCCTCCAAAAGAAATAATGTAACCCAGGAAAGAAACCTTAGAAAGTCAAATTTACATTTCTCCATCTTCGCAGACAAGGAATTATTTCTAAGATGGGCAAGAAGTGCTTTAACATGGGAAATGTGTTTGGACAAGGACTTAGAAAAGATCAGGATATCATCCAAGTAAACCACCACAGTGTGACCAAGTATATCTCTGAATATATCACAAAAAAGAAACCGGCTCCTGCTGGAGATGTAGAAGGACGAACGAAACCTTTTTGCATATTCTCTGTAATATAGTTGCGCATGGCCTCAGTCTCTGAGACTGACAGGGGATACACCCACTCCTCGTGGTGGGAAAGTACCACAAAGAAGTGATAGGGCCTGTAGGGAGTATCGGCTTCTTTCTTACAAAACACATCCTGGTACTGTGGAGGTAGTAGACAGGAGCTCAGGAGACAGTGAAACCTCGGCTAGGGGAACAGCAGGAGCATCTGTAAAGAATATCCCAAGACAAAATGGGAACCATTTTACCAGTTACCAGTTACTCTATTTTGAAACCAATCAGTTACTGGGTTATGTAACCTGAGCCAAGGTAGACTAAAACAATAGGAGTGGAAGGATATAGGGGGTTATTCTCTAAAGTTTGAATTGTTGCGTAAAGGTGTGAATTCGTCAGCTAGAGACACAATAGACTGCTACTGTCGCAGTTGCATCTTTATAAAGAGAATATTGTCGCAGTCACAACTTTAAAATGGAAAAATTGTTGCAGTCGCGGATTTGCTATGGGAATCTGCTGTTTGAGAATTCAACAGTTAATAACCCCCATAGTCTCTGTGTGAGTATTTCCCAAAACTAGCTTCAACATTTGGTAAGACACAGAAACAAGCCCCTCGGACAACATTATTTCATCCAGGGCTAGTGCTCGCAGAGGTGGAGAAAGTGGCATAGTAGGGAAATCAATAAAGGCCCAGAAACTAATGGAAGATTTGGCAGTGGTGATGGAGACAGGAAAAAGGAGGCGAAGAGTCCATTGAGGAGGTAATGGTTCACTTGGGCCTAGGTATTCTACCTCTGATTGACCTATGCCCTGGAATTTCCCAACTTAATCGGGCAGTTGCTGACAAAATGCCCCTTTCCCCAGCAATACAGATAAAGATTAGCCGTTTGGTAACGGAGTCGTTCCTTGTCAGAAAGACCGGCAGCACCTATTTGCATGGGTTCCACTGCAATGTGAGATGTGGAATGGCTTCCTACAGAATTGCTGAGAGGGTGTGCAAAGGGCACCTTCTTCTTTTTGTAAGACTGTCTTTGTCTCTGGTGGTTATCCACCTTAATGCTTAAGGCGATCAAATCTTCCATGGAAGTAGGAAGATCTCAGGTGACCAAATCATCCTTTAATGGGTCAGAGTCCCTGCCAAAAAGCAGCCACTAGAGACTCATTGTGCCAGTCTGTCTCTGCCACCAAGGTGCAGAACTCAATGGCATAAATGTTTGCAGAATGCTGATCTTGCTTTATCTACATCAGGTCGAGAAGAGGTGGCTGTGGTCAGACTGAAAATGCCAAATACCTACCTCAGAGCTGAAATGAAAGTAGCGGAATCTCCAACCAGATCATTATGTTTCCATAGGGGAGAAGCCCAGGCTAGGGCATCATCTACCAGCAGAGATATAATGAAGCCCACTTTTGCTCTTTCAGAAGCAAACCTCAAGGAGAGAAGCTTCAACTGGATCTGGCATTGGTTGATAAAACCTCTGCAGAATTTAGGATCACCCAAAAACCTTGGAGGAGGTGGAATACGTGGATCCTTGTTCACCAACACAACAGCAGGAGCTGAGACACCAACAGAAACCATCGAAGGAGAACCAGACTGAAGGAGGGAGGAAATGGAGTCCAAAACTTGTGCCATCCTAGACTGGTGCGTTTCATAAGCATCCTTGTGTCTGACTCTAGACAACAGCATCTCTTCAGGAGTAGTAGTCACTGCAGCCTCTGGACGCTCCATGGCCTGATTATACTGTAAGGTTGAGTCTGAAGAGGATAGGGCAGAGTAGGAGGCTGCAGTGCAGAACCACAGGGACTTTGCGGAAAAGCTATCCCTAGGTCACTTAATCTAGGGAACCCCAAGATTTTCACCATTGACCCCCGCAAGAGGGTGTGGGCTTAACTTCAAAAAGCTCCCAGGTTGTGACCCTTAGGATAGCTGTCCATGGTGCTAAATGGGTTACGTGAAAATTGAAGTCCAGGTACAGAGCAGAAGGTTGAGGCTGGCAGCAAGCAGAGTAGTCAAAATCTGAAGCAGAAGTCTGGGCAGGAGGAAGGCAAAAGAAGTCCAATAAACAGGCCAGAGTCAAACACAGAATAAGTAGGAATATGGAACAGAATTAAACTCAACAACTAGCAGAATGGCTCTATACTTGGACACAGGAAAACTCAAATGGTCGCCTTCTAAAGGGGAAAAGGCAGGAAGGCAACCGCGACAGCTTAACAATGCTGTAGGTGCATTTTATAATTTATGGCATTAATAGTGTCTCTGTATTGTGGCAATTCCTTACAATTTAGTATCTTCTTTAGCTGCATCAGAACTGTTAATGATTATAATTCTTAATTTATAATGTTCCAAAATCTGTAGCAGAATAACGCTAATGCTCCACTCTGAGATTTATACATGTATTTTTCTGCAAAAAAAAAAAAAAAATTATTTTTTTCCCATTGATTTTGCTTGTATTTGTTGTGGTACAGCTGGTTTTACGTGCATTACCACTAAATAAATCCTGTGGGAATATCTTCAGGCAGTACTAGAACAAGTTGTGGGAAGATGCCTCCTTCAGAAAAAATAACGCAACATGTTTGGCACTTCTAAAAGCTTTTCACCTGAAGATATGCCCAAAAAAAGATTACTGCCACTGAAAGTGCTTAGAAAATGCAGTGACCAAGGGCCAACTTAAGCTAGGAGTAGTATGCTGAGGAAATAAATGTAAAGGCAACTGTTGGTACAAGATTCTCTGTGATAATACTAGTGACAATGTCTTATCTTATAATAATATATGCAGTATTTTTTATAATAATATAGATAGAGATAGATATAGTTTCATTGTCTCCATTAAATGGATCCCTTCAGTACAATATGTCTACAAATTTGCTACAAATACACTATCACTACAACTTGCTTGACTACACTCAGAAAGCACTTTGCAACAACATTCCCCATTGACGTAACAATACGCAGATTAGTGAATATGCTGAATTGGTTTCTCTACAAAAAAAGGACAATTAATGTGATGTATGGCAAATTCCCTCCAGCGGGCAAAATCACTTTTATGAATAGCCCCCCTCCCATGTGTAGCATTAGAAAGAATGAACACAAACTAAAAAAAAAAGGGGGGGG
>WMED01029520.1:0-10252 GCA_019650415.1 Pipa parva
TTTGACTCTAGTACTTTTAAAACATTCGTTGATGTCCGCCTGTAGGACAGAAGCGAGTTCGCAACATTTTTGCCGAGGTGAATCGAAGGATGGCGAGGTGACTTCAAACTTTGCTGAATTACCCCCTTATAAAAAGGGCTTAATTCAGGAAAGAGCGAACTTACCTTGTGATGCTTCTCATCAGTTCGCCGAGACAGGTACGTGCTACCTGCACTCCTGCACTGGTCTCCACCACTCGGAGATCTGCGAATGCTTTAAAGGTACTTTGGCTCACCTCGTGACCACTCAAGTTGCCTCGCCAAGCTGAAGTACCTTTAAAGCGTTCGCTGATCTCCGCTTGCAGGAGACCAGGGAGCATGTACCCGTCTCGGCAAACTGATGAGAAGCATCACAAGTTAACTTCGCTCTTTCCTGAATTATATTGGAATAATACTTATTACTATGTGCAACAACCATTTCAGTAAGTATTGCTTTTGTCTAGGGATATTGTCATTGTTGATAAAGTTAGGATGTTTAAAAAAAAACAACAACTCTGTGTAAAGAGGAAACAGTTTAGACTTTGCTTACTGCAGATAGACTGATACAGTATGTGCAGACATGTTTTCCTGTGTGCTGAGAAGTTATGCTCGTTCTGTTTACCCCCTTGGTCTTTCCAAGTTTATCTTGCAAGATCTTGTGTCGTTCGAGCGAGATTACTGCGCAAGTTTTTCAATGCAGTTTTTTTATCTCAATTTTTCGATAAAAAGGTAGCCATATGACTAATGTAAATTACAGCTACCTTTCCATCGAAAAATATGAAAAATGGGGATTGAAAAACCTGCGTGATAATCTTGGGGACCGAGAGTGATCTTTCCGACTTTAATAAAAATTTTGTCCTCTGTTTTATATTCATACGCCAATTAAGAAGTATTAAGCCCTCATTCACCATAGTGCGAAGTGAGCTGCAAAGCGTTCGGCTCACTTCGCAAATGGTATTATGCGCATGCTGATGTCCTGTGCGCAGACATCAGTATGCGCATTAAAGGGATTCCCCTCCCGGCGAAGAGACTCGAATGCTCTCGCCGGGAGGGGAATCCCTTTAATGCGCGTGCTGATGTCCGCGCACAGGACATCAGCGGGCGCATAACACCATGTGCGAAGTGAGCCGTGAAGCGTGAAGTGAGCCGTGAATGAAGGCCTTAGCCTATATAATAGAAAAGTTGCACATTTACAAAACATATAAATTAGCATTAAAGTGAGACATATATGCAAGACCACTATATAAAAATGGTTCTTATTTGTGCTGTACTCAGTGGCATGACTAAACAGACAGAGACCTGGTGCAGGTCTGGCACTGCCACGCACTGTCCCTGCGGTGCTGCCCCATCCTACACCACACAACTAATAATAACATTAACTGGGATCGAGGACATTGTGCAAGGGGGCAGGCACTGTCATAGGCACTGGCTATACTTTTAGAAGCATTTCAGATTTGATTTAAATAATTTTCTTCACTGCATTCCTTAAACTTCCTAGATTAATTGAACTCTATGAATTACCAGTCTTGTTATGTACCTAACTGTAAAACTTGCCCCATTGGTTGTTTTGCATTTCCCAGAATTCTGGAACTTACCTGTCCATTCTTAGCTGGCAGACAATATTTAATACATCTACAAAGCCTTCCTCTTTTAGCTGACAGCAGCCTATTGATGTTGAGATAAAGCAGCCAGTCCTTCCAATTCCAGCACTAAAATCAAAACAAAACCACATTAACATTATCAAGTTAAGTAAATACAGCTAGCTATTCACAGTAAGAACTTTCAAAAGATTCAACAAAGATGCAGCATGTTCAGAACATTAGAATCAATCATTTTGTTAGCTTTGCTGTGTTTTTCAGAGGTTGTGGTTTTCCATGAACATTAGCGAAAATCATTTGCTCATGTGCAGATGAAAAAAACATCTATCACTGCATGCTCAGTAGATCATATTTGGCAAAATTCGGAAGGGGGGCAGGTACTATATGATGATCAACATCACACACAAACAGGAAGTAAGCTGGTGCAGGGGAGAGGTTCATCTCACGATCCTAAGCATAGGATTGTGAGTTGAAAGCTGATTGGGCCTCAGTACAGGTTGTGTGTTGATGTTGGGCACAATCAGTTATATTTAGGTTCGTAAACAGGGACAATCTTTTACAGAGGTCTAGTAACCCATAGTAACCAATCAGCAATCTTTGGTATAAGGAAACATCAATAATAAAATCCAACTTCTGATTGGTTGCTATAAGTTAATAAAGCTCTGTAAAGTTATCCCCTGTTGATGAATTCCCCCAGTAATAGATTAATGTAATGGACAAACAATACACTGAACCCAGGAAAGACATAGATATGTCTAAGTTCTCCAGGAAAGTGACATTGTATCTCAAGGGCCAAAAAATTTGAGTACTTTTTCCAACTAGATGTTGAGGGCTGATGTTTCTGCACCCTGTTTTCACTTCTCCCAAACTTAGAGGATTGTCATGTGGATTTACAAGAAAAATAACACTTGATCATTCTAATGGGCTACTGTGGTGGTCACTAAATCATTATTTATCCCTTAACAATGCTAGCTATTTTCTCCAGGTGGAACATTTATTTAAAACAAAACATACTGTATGTAAGCCACTTCTATAATTAGTATATTATCTGTTTTTCATATATTTGTCTTGTTGGATAGCTTTATGACCATAATGCATTGCCATTATACCCATAGGAAACAAAGGTTATTCTAATCAAATGCTAAATGTGTCTGGCTCAGATCTTCAGATAACTTCTTTCCTAGAATATTGCCATAGAACTTGATAAATCTTGCAATAGGACCCTTCAGACCAGATCCCCACAAATCACAATCTAAGCTCCTCTGAAGCTCTGCTATCTCCACTTCAGCTGTGAGCTGGAGCTGTGAGGAAGCAGGGGGATTACAGCGATTACACAAGTTTAATGCAGTTCTGAGCTAACCTTACTAATGAACTCAAACTACCCACTTTCTTCTGTAGGTATTCTTATAAGTGGAACTTTCCAAGCTAACGTATACATTTCAACATAGATTCCAATAACATTGGCAAGTACCTGCAATGCACTACTACAGGGCCCCTGTCTGGAAATGCCTTCCTGTCTTCTTGCACGTCCATCATAAGCTGAAGAAGAGGCTGTGCACTGTCGGGAGTCTTGTGATCAGGCCATGATGTGTACCAGTAGTGTTTAACAACACGGGACTGACTTCCTTGCTAGAAAGCAATAAGGTAGTAATTTACTGATTTATATAAAATAATTGCTATAACAACTATTTTTCTTCCAATATTTTATTTTTTATGAAGTACATAACAGCTTTATATTTAAATGACCCAAAACAACGAAGGGTGAAATATACAAATAACCATATGGAAAAGCGGCCATGAGATTCGGCTAGATAAAATGATAAAATAGAGTGCAAGCTGACTGTATTAAAGGGTCTTCTACCATGGAATTCATTTTACTGTGTTGTTTTGGGTCATTCTAAAGCGGTTTGTTATTAGTCTTTGGTTAATATTTACATCATTTTTAATGAATTGACTTTGTTTTGCTTCGTCCTTTGGTTAGTTAATACTTCATCTATTTGGGGACAGCTGGAACCAGAAAAGAAATGAATCTTTTTCGTTATTTTGTTATTTCTGTTCAGACCCTGGGCCATCACTCTATAGGGGAACATTTATATAAAGGTCATTTCGACCTACTTGCCACAATTTGATCTGTTTGGTTGCTTTTCACCATGTTATCACCTTTTTCCCTTTTTTTGCTGCAATTTTGATTTCCCTCAATTTATGATTTTTCATTCTCAAAAAAAGATCAAAAAGACCCTCATAGCCCCCACAACATCACCCCCCACCTAGGGCTACAAATCTATAACCGGCATGTTAATTTAAGTGGTTAATTTGAATAAAAAACAATTATTTCCTTAGCACTTACTGTAATAGTAGCATTATGGGAATAATTTACTTTATTTAAATTAACCCTATTTAGACAGACCCCCCAATACTTCCCCCAACATCACAATTCTAGGCTAGGTGGTGGGTTTGCTACGTGCTGGAAGTGGATCCCGCAGAGCCGCTTCCCTTCCCTTTGGGGTAAGGGGAGATGTAAAATTAAAAGAAGTTTCATGTCCCCTCACTCCTATTAACTGCTAAGCGAGGTGACAGGGATCAAAGGCATTGCCAATAACATGGTCTCATCCAGGACTACATCATGAGCCCGAAGAGAAGACTTCAGGACAGGTAAGTAGAAAGTGATTAGTTTCTCTTTTATTGAATATTTAATTGGTTAATTTATCATTTGTATATATTGTAGAATTTGTGTAGTTTGTGATAATTTTGCTGTATCATTTCATTGTAATTTTTGGTCATGTTGTTTGCAATTGCATTTTATTAGCATTCTTGTTTTTAAATTGGTGTTCAGTTAGTGTTGTTGGGTTTAATTGGTTCTGTGATTTGTATTGATTTTAATTGAGCAATGTTAATGTTTGGTGTTTTTCTTTTCTTCCAGGATTGACCCACTCCCCGCTAGTTAACGTGTGTGGGTCCCACCTCAGGCCCCTCATGCCATGGTTAGGTTGGGTTGCACTTCGGACTATCCTGAATTCCCTTCTTTAATTGTTTGCATAAGAATATTGATGGTCCTTGGTGTGTTTTTGCAGATGATTATGCATTATGACTCGTGTATAAGTCGAGAAATTTAGGTAAAAAAAATGATTTAAAATCGCATACTCGACTTGTACACGAGTAAATAAGTAAATACGGTATTCCTGTCAGACAGTGCTTCCAAGCTCCACCCCAGCCAGTTACGTCACGCTGAAGCTTACTGTGGCAGTGTTGGGCGCCATGTTCAGGGAGAGAGGAATTATTTCAACTTCTGCCGCCGCTTCGAAGTATCATGCCCGGCGGCTGCTGGCTGGGAGGGTGACAGGAAAGGATCGTGGGAAGAAGGACAGTTCTCACAGACTTTTCTGTCAGACAGCGCTTCCCAAAGCCAATCCCTACCATTACATACCATTCCCCAATCTGACGCTAGGTGCGGTGGCGATCTACACAGCCGACAAGGCCCAAAACGGAAGGCGTGTCCTTCCTACAGGGGTGCAAGGGGGGAGTGGCAGCAAGATGATGCAGGCAGGAGAGGAGCTGAGCATAGAGAGGAACGTCGGCTCTGTAAGTTTCCTTTTGGTCCCGATAATGACCCAAATCCCCAGCAGATTGGGTAAACATTGACCAGACCTGCCAGCACTGAATATCATAACCCGGAAGGAGGTCATGTGACCGTACCCGGTCTAACTATAGAGGTGGGTGTCTGCACTGGCACAGTACATAGTCACAGACTAACAACTCCCCACACACTCCAGCCTTCAATAAGCCTGCACTTTAAATACAGCAGACCACCCAGAGCACACTCTGCAAGAACAAAAGGGGAACATCAGCCTCAACCCACAGCTATACAGGCCACACAAAAGTGCAACCCCAAAGACCTGCAAAACACCAGCAGGGGTTCATTTCACGGCCAGTAGATACACCAGAGCGTCCGCATGTGACACGCACTCTACTACGCCATTTCACAGGGGAAAACAAGGCAATAGACTCCACCATCCCCTCAAATCAGTCAGCTCCTCACACACTTTACAGCCCCCCACTCCTTCCTCGACTTACACAAGAGTCATAGCAAATTTCATAATTTTTGGCCCAAAAACTGACCTTGACTTATACATGAGGTTGACTTTATACACGAGTATTTCTTTGTTGATTGGACAAAAAAAAGGCATAAAACTATCTATCTGGGTGGGGCTATGGAGATGCGCTCAGAGCCACAACAAGGTGACTGAAGAGCCGCATGTGGCTTGCAAGCTGCACTTTGCCGACAGTCTAAGAGGAAGATTAAAATTAGAAGACATAGGAGGCATGACAACAGACATAAGAGTTGTGTAAATAAACAAATGGATTGAAGATGATGTCTACTTCACAGAGTATGTTTTGTAGGGTTTCACTCAAATGCTTTAGCAGTCTTTTGGGATTAACATACTGCAAACAGTGACTTTCATAAGCATTTGGCTTTTATTTCCACAAAATGAACTTAAACACAGCCTTTCTTGGCAAAACAAAAAAAACAATCTCAATTGAAAAAAAACAATGTTCCACCGTGAATAGTCCTTTCTCAAAATACAGTGGGAAAAGGCAACTCATACAGTTCAGAGTTATATAACAAAATATACCTTCCCCTCTCCAGGAATCACTCTCCTTAGGGTCTCAAAGTACAGTCCAGCCATAATCCTATAACAGGGTCTTTTCCACAGGTCTCTGTGTCTCTCAGAGCACCATCCACACAACAGCTTCCTCATTCAGCAACATCAACCCCCCCACACACAGGCTTTCCCACCTGCCTTTTTAACACAGGTTTTACTCTGCAGCTGGAGCTAATCTCAGGAACTGGGCTGTACTCCAGCCATAGGAACAGACTGTTGGGGAAACATACCTTCCCTCACACAGCACACCGCTATACCCATTAGAGTTTCATTGGTTTTAGGCGCTAACTAAACTTTTTTCTATGGACCATTTTTTTGCTCTCTACTCTGAAATCATTGCCTGACCCTCCTTTACCCAAGAAACACTTGCAAGATGTTTGAATAAAAAGCGCTGTTTCACATGAAATAATTCCATAAATAAATATACTGAATTATATAGAAACTATTTTGGCTAAAATAGATTGGGAAAAAATTAAGTGACTGAAGATGCTTTTGTAAATAGTAACTGAAAACTGGTGCTTATAAATACAAACAATTCAATACAACCACAATCGAGAGTCATTTATTCCCAGGACAATCAGACAGCATTTAATTATGTATAAAGTGAAAGCCTTGAAAGCTAAAAGTAAAATATCCTAACGGCCAGTCAATAATCGGTTATATGTACCAAAAAGCGGAGTTACTACATATACTCAAACTGATTAAAATGTAGTAAGATGACTGGCATATGAAAAAAGATTTCCATTGAAAAAGTATTCAGAAAGAGCTAATTATAACAAAAAGGCACATACTCTATATAAGGGCTTCAACCTACTCCAATATGCATATATCACCTTTATTTATATTTGTCCTCCTTAAGAGCCCAGAGAATTTTGGAAGCTGCTATTACACTGAATCCTACTTTCAGTGCTTAAAAAGAAATATACGACTAAAGCACATATACAACTACATTTGTGAGTAGGATTGACTCTTGCTATTGTTGCATATATCATTACCTAAAATACTACACTATATATTTTTTAATCTCTTTTTTTGTTGCTTTGTTTTTTAAGGGTCAAACCTCCCTCATGGGTCAGTGGCTTAATGCACCAAGAGGGATGCACATGTCAAGGATGATGGAAGATATGCCACCCAAGACAACAGGGGTTATTCATCAAAGTCCGAATTCGCCTTGCATAGTGACTCCGCTTCTGTTCGTGTCAACACGACTAGGAAGTCACAAATTCTTCCAATTAATGAGGCAGCGGACAGCGACAGATGTGGTCACATGAGTAGTGCGGCGTAGTCAGTTGTACTATAGTACAATGAGAAGTCATGCAGAGTGAGAAGAACTCCTCCAGTGAAGGGCAGTGACGTCAGTCTCATCATATACCACTAACTGTATATAAGTGAAAAATACTTATTTTTATATGTCACCTTGTGCCTAGTTCATGTTTAATATAGACTAATTTAGTTGCAGTCACCATTGTTACTTTTGAATGAATAGTTGCCTTACGCAACACTGGAGCCCTGCCATCAAACCCCTCAATCCGCCACTCTGATCTGGTGAAGGCAAACTGGTAAATTCAGAGCAATACGCACTGCAGAATCTGCTTCTTCAACAGAGTCTGTCACATACTGAATATTCAAATTACTTGTGCACACACATTGATGTGAAGGGCTTCGTAAAAGACTGCGACTGGAGTAAGCATCAGAATTGGTCGCAAATTTGTCACATCGCAGAGCTTGTTGAGTAAGTGGAGTTGGAGAAGTCGCAAATAGACGTGAATATGGGCATATACACAACTGTTCGGACTTTGATGAATAACCCCCTTACATGTTTTCAGCAGGGGCACCCAAATTGAACAGGTCTCAATTCTAACTGCTTCAAACTTTAAAGGACCAGTAACACTTTCTACTAATAGCAGCCAACTGATGTTGATAAAAAGACCTTATCAAGCCCCATGGTTCTCAATGGTGTTTCAGATAACACCTATTCAGGAAATGTCCCAGAATGTGTAATATTTAAAACTAAATAACTAAATACTATACTTTCTATAAGCAATATAGATGAAAGCATAGATTGAAAAAAATATTAACTATAAATGTACTTGAGCCATTTTAATTATTTGGTGTTACCTGCCTTTTAATAAATACCTAATAGATTTAATTCTGCAATTATTTGTAAATGAGTCATTAAAAATGATATAACTGAAAATAAACAAAATGTTTAACCTTGGTATTATTCCATTTAATACAGTATTGCATGCAATATATTTTATATAATAGGCAATAACACTTGAATTTGCATATTTCTGTAATTTATAACCTTATAAATGGCTAGTACTGATATATGATAACATTGCAGTACTTAATTTTAACTGGTTCTTTTGTATTCCATTAATACCCTTTTGTGAGACATTGTGACAGTGTTTAAGTTTTGCCTATTGAGCCTGCAGAGCTGTAAATCTACCATCATGATATGAAATTTGAAGTAATCCGTAAACATTCCGTATAATTTTTACCTTTAGAGTTAGAAGCCGAATAGTATAGTATTCACAATCCTTTACGCTGTTAACAAGGACTTCAACACCGCCGTAGATGCCCCTCTTTTCAGGCCAGTACAGGACACATTTCTAGAAAGGAGGAAGAGAAATCAAACTTTTTAATCTCTTTAAGAAACACTGGCGGTTTATTTTTTATACAATGAATACAACTGAATGCAAAAATCACCGTTGTTGAAAATGTGCATTTTGCATTTAATTTAATACCTTAGGATATTTGAAATGCTTAACGCCTACTTTTATTCTGTTAGAATCCATGGAAATTGCTGTAGATGTTGTAGCTACTGATTTATTTAAGATGTGTTCTATCTGCACCAAGGTGCACCAACTGAGTTGGTCTTATTACAGGTACTGAATTAGCAACAAGGTGACACTTATAGATGTACACTACACTATTGATATTTGTTCCAAATAGTAACATATTTGTTACTAGTCATGTGACAGTGTAAGCATGCAGCTTTGATGTAGTCCCTTACAGTCCTCTGCCCTATAAATATTGGGAATGCATTTAACTTTACACCCTTTAGCTATGGATTTGAGGACATGAATACATGGTTAAACTCTTTGAGGGGGTTATTGACTAATGTAACAATTCGACTGTTGAATTCCCAAACAGCGGATTCCCACAGCAAATCCGCAACCACAATAAATTTCCCATTGTAAATTCGCGATCTTGGCAATTTTAAAGTTCTGACAGCAACAATATTCCCATGGTAAAGTCGCGACTACAACAAGATTCTCATTATAAAGACGCAACTGCGACAGTAGTAGTCTATTGCGACTGTCTTTAGCTGGGGAATTCACACCTTTACGCAACAATTCACACTTTAGCCAATTGCCCCCTGACAATTTAGAGTTTGTTCATAACTGCATATTTCTCTGTTTTATTAATAAAACTTGTTATTTTTAGTCTAAGCAGGAGCTAAAAATTGGGTCATCAGAGGTTTCCAGCCCATGTTATGACATGATGGAGTTTTACTCACATGATTAAGAGCCTCATTGACTAAAGTCCGAATATTCACATAGAGCTGTGAATTCCCATCTATTCTTCACTTTCTCATGTTTGCTTATTGAGCAAAGTCTGCGGAGTAACGAGTACGCAACCAATTTGGGCGACTGCACGAGTTGCAAACTTACAGGGCTCTGCATCATTTTGCGTGCGTGTGCACAGGTACTTCTACTATAGACTAAGCAGAGGAGTAGTGTGAAGGTGCGAATGCGACTAGCTGAACTACTCCAAATTCACTTGTTTGACTTCGCCACTTCAGACTGGCGAATTGGGGGATTGATGACAGGGCTCCAGTGTTGTATAAAGTATTTATTCATTTAAAAGTGACAATGGCAACTTCGACTAAATGACAACATGACATAGGGAGAAGGTTAAATAGCAGTAGATAGAATATTAACAGAATACAGTTAGTGGAATATGATGA
>WMED01029521.1:0-10252 GCA_019650415.1 Pipa parva
CCAGACACGCGTGTCGGAAATTTATATGGCCCCCAGGCCGAAAAAGGTTGGGCATCACTGCTGTAAACTATACTTTTAATATCAACATTTGTTTTTTAGTCTTTTCTAAATCTTCCAAAATATACCTAAAAAAGGTTTTCTTGGATATACGTCAGGACATTCTGCACATTTGCTTGCTTCATTCAGCACTAAAGAGGATATATAATGATCTTCAATTTGTGTAACTTATTAGCAAGAAGTAGGTCACATGGAGAGAGCCCTGGACAGCATGTGCAGCAGACTTCCTTTATACCCAAACATGGGACGGCAGTCTCTTACATTCTCATACAACAAACAAATGAGTAAGTGACACAGACGGTTGTTTTATTATAGGAAATTTAGAATAGCTTCATCAGGAGCCAAACAGGAAACCAGGATATTTTCCAGATTTTGCTCACAGTTTAGGAAGAAATTAAAGCTGGCTGGTGTATCTGACAAAATAAAAAGGATGACTGTGTTATAGAATTTTATGGAGTTTTACTGGAAAGTAATATCTGAATGGAAGCAAAAACATTATTACCGTGTCCACCATTTGTTTAGTTGCTGTTTGACAGTAAAACCTATCACTGTGAACAAGGCATTTTTTATTATTGTTTTTACTATTATCAATATAAATGATCATAGAAACATTACCAGGCATTTATGTAATGTTTTCTGTAACTTAAAAACCTTATAGTATATGAACATTTAGGTTTCTTTTTCTGGATTCCAGAGTGTTAAATTGATAAGAGCTTTGGTTTATTGCTGCAGTACACATTCACTCTGCAGCATTTATATTTTATAATTGCACGGCATTAGTCATGTGCCATTAGTGCATGTATATAGGTCATACAATGTCATAGTACAGTTCTCTTTCTGTCCAACCTTTGAGCTCTGTGCTTTGTTACCAAGTTTTCATGCAGCTTCCTCTAAAATGTGCAGCCTTGATGTTTTTATTAAGTTAGTAGACTAGTCTTCAATAGATCAGTTTAGTAGACATCCATTAAGAAATACTGTACTTTCATTAATGTCTTGAAACCCAATCACTTTGGTGGCAGGTTTTAAAGATAAAGTCACTAAGTAATTTCACTAGAAAAGTTCGAACCAGAATAAAACCTGTGGAATGCTAAACCATCCTCATAATATGGAAACACTCCCATGCAGGTTTCCAAGGCAACAGAAATAAGGCATTGAATCCACAAAACTGGAATAGTCAGTGATATGCCAAATAGCAAGTGGGATTATCCAAATAACAGTTGTTTGGATATTTATTGGTTTAACTGTGCAGTGGGGTTTGAAAAATGTATTCCTATTTACACTAATATATTCTATACGAAAATTAAGTTGTGACCCTCAAAAACATTTATCTATCTTTCAGACACAGAATATTAACAGGATTAAAGGAACAGTTAAGCTTGCAAAAGCAACTGTGTAATAAAGATTAGTTTACCAATTGTAGCTGTAAATGACATTTTTGAAAATAGTATTAGAAGAAGAAATAATGGAATATACATAGAAAAGAGAAAATACAAGGCACAAATAGTTTACATGTCTCAATGCTTCCTTCACTTATTGACCCTATTTTCTGAATTTACAAAAACATGCAGTTTTTAGGGGTATTTATACCATCCATTCTAACATAAAGCAGTTTCAGTATAGAGGGGTTTTTATCTCATGAGAAACTTTGTTGTGTTGTTAACTTTCAGCCAGTAGTATTTTACAAGTTAAAAGTAATCCATAAAATGTGTCCTGTGGAAGGCTAGTAGACTGTTAATAATGCTTTTTTTTAAACTTAAGCTTCTACTTTATGTAATCTAAGTAAAGGCAGTTACAGACTAATTTGAGCTGCTGCAGCTGAAAGTTTAACTGTGGATTCTAGAAGAGGCTCAACAGTAGCAAGGAATACATGAAGAGATAGAAACATAACATAGTAACACAGTTTGTAAACTAAAAAATAAATAACATCCAGATGAGCCTATTGTAGGTTGATCTAGAGAAAGTAAAACACCCAAAATAAAAAAAGCCAGTTATCCTAATTTTTCCTCCAAAATACGGCAGGAGATACTTATACTTACAATCCTTGATAAATTTATACATCATTATTTAGTATAAATGCTACTATGTTTTTCTTTTGCAACGATGTCATAAACTGTACACAATAACATAAAGTTATGTAGAAGACACCCAAATGATTTTAAGATGACATCATTCATTAAAATTGCATGCTATTAGAATGATAATGATGTCATTGATAACATTACCTGGAACATTTCAACCATTATTACATAGCAGATCACTAACACAATTCCATATGAACTAAAGTGATTACCACGAAAAGCACAATAGCCTTTAACAACACATTGACAGTTATAAATACAGAGATTTTCTATATATCATTGCAGTCCGTTATATACTTAAAGTTGAAAATGAAGATGCCTGGTGATTTAACTCTTGAACCAGGCAATGTAGACTGCGTCTCTAAACAATTAACTCCCTAATTCACCAGTTTGAAGTGGCGAAGTCACCTAGTCATATTTGCACCTTCTACACACACTGCAGCTTAGTCAATAGTAGAAATACATCTACACATGTGCGCAAAGTGATGCAAAGAGTTCCATAAGTTTATGACTATTGTAAATGCCCGAATTGGTCGCGTATTGGCCACTTTACAGAGATCTGTCAATAAGCGAACATAGTGAACTGGCGAATAGATGTGAATTCATAGCTCTACATGACTATTCAGACTTTAGTCAATAAGGTCCATACTCACCAGTCAAGGCTATTATAATCCTGAAAAGTTGTATACATGTTTAGTGTTGCCTAATAAAAAAAAAGGGATGACCCCTTACACAAGGTTGATGTGGTTTGACTTTTTCTATATGTTCTGCTATATGAGTCCTGCAAGTGGGGACTGCCGAGTTTGTGCCCTGGAAGATTTGATGTAAAACTGGAGTGTGGCTTGCACTGTATTTATATGTGAGTTACTATTCAAAAGTGCCCAACCATCAGGCTTTTAATTCTATTGTTCTAATGTAGGGATGAGCTACTGGCCTGCAAACTTGCTTTCACAACTAATCTTGGCATGTAAATCTTCTATACTAGGGTAAAGTTTGCACCTTATTTCTACAGAAGCAAACTATTATCCTAACCATGCAATTGGCACATGTGAAGGTAAGCATAACCATAACTTGGGGCTGCTTTTTTTATTTTGTTACAATAGTAATGTGATTTTTTTCAAAATATAAAGTGTTTTATTCTATTAAATAATAAAGCATGTCTCTGTAACAAATGTAATGAGCTTCTTGTGTTAGTTGGATGTTGTGTACACCCTGGCACATTTTAGTTCTGGAAACAGAGGGTGTATTTAGCAAATTATGTTTTAGGTGTTGGTATTACAGAAGCAGAAAATCCCCATATGTTCCCGCTTGCTGGTTATGTATTGGTGCTTTTAAGCAGCTGGTGCTCTACAGGCTACCTTAATACTATTGCTAATTGGGTCAGAATAAATGAAAATTAAAATTGGCATGAACAACAAAGGAGAACCGCAGGGGGAGAAAGAAACAAATATCACAGCATATAAAGGCCAACAGCTCAGCCTGTTGTCTAAGTTACAGAAATATTTACGATATCTTTTGGTTTATATTCTGTAAGAGTTTTATGAGGCTACCAAGCTTTTTAGGAAAACTTTTCAGCATTACTCTTCACTTCTAATATATATCCCCTTGTGGATTTGACTTAAAATACGTATACTTTTACAGTAAGTCAAAAAGGCAAATGGGCTGTTTAAGTTGATATTTATTGGTAGGGAACTATAGGAAATATTTATTGCATATCCAGTAATCATAGTCCTCTCAGTGTACAATTGGCTGTAGATGATCTGCAGCACCAACAATACCACTACAGGCCCACTGTACTCTTGATTTCCATAATAAGAAGGCATTTTAAGTCTGACATAGACTTCAAGTCAGATTAAACTACCTGCATCTCTAGGTTTACAAAGATAATCAAGATTCAGCCAGTAGTGACAAGTAGCAAGTATGCCTTGCTCCATGTATAGCAATTACTGCTCCAAAAGTAACAAATGTGATATAAGTCAAATACATTTTCAATAAGGTAAATTGCCTTACAGACATGACTGTGGCCTGAAAACATGTTGGGAGTACCTTTCAGGAGTACATTTAATCATTTGTCTGCCATATTCAAAGGAATTGATTGTTAGAAGGTAACAATCCATTACGTTAGAAAATAAATATTGTATGGACAAGATAAAAGGTCACATGACTAAATATTTTTTCAGTCTCCTCTCATCTTATTTCTTGAATGTATCCATTATTTTCACATTGACTTGTGTTGTAGAAGATTACAATATAATGTTTGTATAGTACAACATATGTTGTGCAACTGCAGACATAGTCCTGGCTCCAAAAGTCTTTGTCACACATTATAGCAGAAATTAATGTTATTTTTCTGCCTCACTTAGAAACTAAGGATCAATGCTTAGGAACAATGAGGTGTTGTTTGTATGAAAAGTAATCTTAATTTCCCTTTTCTTTTACAGGTAAGACCCCATCTAGCCCATATAGTTTCTTGTCCGGGGTGACTCCCTCTTCGACCATTTCCGCAGTAGGTGGAGATCGGAGACCGAGGCCAACATCTGTCACAACGGTACATGCTGGAAGCAAGTGAGGGGTTAATGAGCAGCAGGGCAGTGCTGGAGAGTAGCAGATTTGCCATGTGTGATTTTATTCTGAATTGTGCACTCCAGAATGGACTCAAGGATAAAAGGAGTTTTTTATGGCCATATTTTATACTGCAGAAAAAAATGGTTTCACATATTATAAACCGCAATGACTCCAGCTCCACAAAGGCAAAGGAATTGACCTCATCTGGTGCTGTGTGAGTCTTGCAATGTTCTTACTAATGGACATTCATTATTATTATTATTATTTGCTTTATTCTCAGTGTGGATATTGGTACTGTATATGTTGTATTTTTTCATCAATTGAGGTTTCAACTGGATTATTTAATACTAATTTGGGTGTCTTAATTTATAGTTTTTTTCTAGTAATAATTTTGAAAGCATCTTGTATTACAGTCCTCCTTTTCACACTGAGAGAATGTAGTTAGTAAAATTTAACCATGCGCTTTCAGTATGCTTTCACAATGATGGAAACGGGTTGTAATAAAGTGTTAATAATACTGGTCTGATAGATCATTCATACCCAAAGGTCACTTCTCAATCGAATTGTTATATATAATACTTGAAAAAATCCAGTGATGTGGTTAATGGCTTCCTTCCCCAACCGATTACATACTGTAGTAGTATGACATACATAATCGATGTAATTAATGCCTTTTAGTCTGATCAGAGAAAGGTACAGCTACATAAAAAGGGCTTGAAGGATTATCTTCCAAAGAATTACTGATATTATCTTGATCTAAACACACTAAAGTGATACAGCGTTACATTGTCAATTGTAATCTAAAATGAAAACAATATATATTTTTATTACAGTCCAGTTATACCTGTCCATGTTAACAAATAATGCACAGCTTTACACTGTATATATTCCGTTGCTTACAATTACTTTACTTTCTCAATGTTTTTCGTATATATCAAAAATTGCTTTTTCAAGGATTATTTGGTAAATGATGCATTTGGGAATTGGATCGTTTTTGAGCCTCCAAATATAAAATTGAATGGAATTGTAGGTGCAATATACATTGCTTTAGTGCTTGACATTTTAGTGTTATATACTTCCATATTCAGTGGTATGTTCTCTGACTACCACTGTTCACTGACTGCCACCGGTACAGGGATAACACGTGTTTGACATATTCCCAGAGATGCCCATTTTACATATTAATAATGCTAACAAGATCCGTATCAATTCCAAACATCAAGATTTATCCAAATAAAGTGGCATTAATTATTCCCATGTACATAACCTGAATTAATCCAATGTTTTGTAGAGAAACATAATATTTATATTATATACATATTGCTTCATGCAAAACTAATATTAATACTTATAATGATCTGTAAATACCTGTTCAGATCCTACTGTTGTCATAACAATGAATAGACCTTCTACAGCTGTGAGTTATCTCATGCATTACAGTAAATAATATTCAGCCATCAGAAAATCTGTAAGGGTTCTGAAAATAAGTTAAATATTGTACTATAATGCATTCAAGTACTCCTTGGGAATTTTAAATATAGTTATATGTGATGATACAACTCCTATAGTGGGGCGAAATTTATTAAGCTCAGATAAACGAAGTTAAATCAGGAGATCACTTTGAAGTTTCTCACGGTAAGTGAACAATACTTGCTGTGAGAAACATTTTTTTTTATTGAATGTATCAATGGAAAGGCTACAGTATACTGTAGCTACCTTTCCATGGATATATTCACTAAAAAAAGTTTCTCACAGCAAGTATTGATCAAGGGAAATCTCGCGATACTTACCGTGAGAAACTTCAAAGTGTTCTCCTGAATTATTAAACTCGGAAAAGCAAAAACGGCTTTTCCGAGTTTAATAAATTTCGCCTGTATACTAGTGTATTTACCAGCATACTGCAGTGAAAAGAACAGAAAACATAGAAAATACCAGATTAATGTCAATGTAAATTTATTTTTAACAGTTTAAGATGGTGATGGCTAACCTATAACACGCCGAGATGTTTTTGCTGACACGCATCATGGCGCCATTTGTGTCACACTCTCATGTGGACGCATAGCAAATCCACAACCGTGACAATTTCCCATAGTAAAATCCACAATCGCGACAATTTCCCATAGCATAATCGCGACAATTTCTTATAGCATTACTGTGACAATTTTTCCAATATCAAAACTGCGACAATTTCTCATTGTGATTCCACGACAATTTTCTATTGTAACTCAAGGACAATTTTCCTGCCATAAAGTCACGACAGAATTTTGACACACTGATCTCAAAAGGTTAGCCATCACTGGTTTAAGACCTTGCAATCCTTGAATTGGTGTCCATGGTTATTGACACAGAACTGTTAAAATAAAAATGTTGTTCACATAGGTATAAAGCAGCTTAAACATACAAATCAAAAACTGCTCCATCCCCTTTAGTGCAGTGTTATACTCACACCTGAAGTGTAGCTGTGTGCTCCAGACAAACAAGATAGACTCCAATATCCAAATAGTGATCAGAAAAAAACGCTCTGGCACCTCCAGCTGGGTTAACTAACCTAATTTACGTAAGATACCTAGTGGGTGGAGATTTAAATTAAGTCCTTCTGAAAACTAGTATATATATATGAAACTTTCATGTAAACATATTCCCTATGACTAAGCGCAAACTAGCATGAAACGCGTTAGTGTTGCATGTTTTACCAATATGCTACTGGAGCTTTATAATTGAAGAAATAAAAGACGTATTTTCATCCAGCTGGAGGTGCCGGAGCATTTTTTCCTGATTATATGGATATAAACCCTAATCCAAGTTAAGTAAAACAATGTTTAAAAAAAGGAAAGTGTGACTTATCAAGGTTATTTGAATGTATCTGCTTTCTTTATATTGTATTGTTTCATGCCAGGACTGGCTGTCATATACTGTAGCTTTTAACATATTCTTATTTCACAAATCTGCTGTTAAATATTTTGTAACATATGTGCAGAATATTAGATATATGGCACTTTCCTTCTATGTATATTTACCCCAACATATTTTCTTTCCCAAATTCAATGTTCTTGCATCTCATTGTTGTTCTTCTCTACTGTTAGTGCTAACTACCCACAGAAACATTCCCCCTCCAAAATAATCCCAAATTCACTATGTCCTCTGCTCAAGCTCATAAATGTATCCCTATATTATTGCTTTACTTACTAATTGCTTTCTCTTCTCCAGCGCTGCTTTCTGCTCTCTGTAAAAGCTGATCTTCTTTTCTTCCACTGCAGCACTGCAATCCTCTTAACTTCCCACTTCCTCTTCAACATCACTGAGTCAAGCACATGCAGAAGCAGTATTAGGCCACTTGACTCAATGGTTTTGAAGAAGAAGCAGGAAATGAAGAGAGAGAGCGGTCATGACTCAGATGCTTGCTTGGCTTTTACAAAGAGCAGGAGGCAGAGCTGGACAAAAGAAAGCATTCTGTATGTGTCCCTCCCCCCCCCAAGAATCACACCTAGGAAATAAGAGTCTTTACTTCCCCTTTAAATCAACACCCACTAAACTTCTCCTATCTGCACCGGCACAGCCTTACATATACAGCTTACTGAAGGTAATTAATCAAACAATTTTTTATATTTCATTTCATATTCTAAGTGAAACTGGGTAAACAAGAAAGAATGCTGAAGAACAGTGTATCCATCTATGCTTCACACAGATAAACAAGCATAAGCCATTTCCTTGCCTTACTCATACATATACCAGCAAACAGAACATATTAGGAACTAAAAAAGGGAGGGATGCAGACATTAATAGGGAAGGTAATATAGCTGGGGGCAATCCAAACTTTTCATGTCAAATTTTAGTTTATTTTGCAGGAGACAAAAACCATACACAAAGTGGCTTTGTTTAAAAGAAGGCGGTGGTACTTAAGGACCAGACGCCTGAAATATTTTGAAAAAGTTAAAGTGAGTATATAGATATATAAGTGCTTGCATAAGGAGTGATTTGCTTTCTCCTTTTTTTCTGAGACTTGCAGTCCTATCTTGCTTTATAACTGGCTGTCTTTATAACACAACGATATTGACCCCACAGCTTGCCACAGATTATGCCGCCTGGCTTGCTTATAAGTACAATGCTTTGTATAATAAACCTGAAGGAAGGAACTAATGGTATCCTTATATAGTTGATATTGAGCAAATTCCCAAAAGGCCATGCATTGAATGTAATTCTATCATCCAATGATCTTCCAGTTTAAAGGACCAGTAACAACAGAAAATACATTTTAACAGGATTGTCATGAAAGTTATTTGTATACGGTATTTGTTAGAATGTCATTTTTAAAGTTGAATTCCCAATTCTATTGGTTTGTATTGTGTCTTATCTACTTCTCTTTCTGTTGACTGCAGCCAAATTGGGCTTTTTGTGGAACTTAATATGTTTTATCTAAAGTTACATAAATTATAGGACTGAAGGGACTGTTTACATCACAGATAAAAGATGGCTACAACCAAAAAACTAAAAACAATACAAATCAAAAGTTAAAAAATAAAACATTTTTACCAGAACAATGAGAGAATAACTGCCTTGCCAAATTGAATGGGACATTTTTCTTTCTGTCATTATGGCTTGTGTAAGTAAACAGAACTAGACTTTTTTGTGTTTGTTTGTCACTAACCATTTTAAGCAATATTTAAAAGTATTTTAGTTTTGGATTCTCAAGCACTGTGTGAAAGAATCCTAATATGGAACTATGGGGCATTAAAGGGACACTAAACTCTGGACAATATATCCGGTGTTTTTGTTGGGCTCTCTGTACACATTTAAATGGACCTAATATTGCTTGTCTGTGAAATGCAGTTCGTAATGTATGGGCTGCAGAGTGTCTTCTTTCCTTTCAACTAGAAGCTGTTGTAACTCAGGTTTGTACTCCTCCCACCCCCAGTGCCTTGGGCACAGAAAACATTGGATCTTTTTTACATACTATAATCACAAACTGATTTGCTTTTATTCTATAGTGCATGTTGTAACAATGTAACAATCTTGAAATGCAATAAACACTGTGAAGTAGGTGATATCATGCAAGAGATAACAGCAAAACAATCATGAATACAGCTCATATCTAAAATGATGACGGACCTGCTTTATTTGTAAAGAAACTATAGGCAAAACACACCCCTGTGCAAGCACATAAAATGAAAGAGCATTTTAAAAATTCATTAGATGAATGATTATTCAGTCTCCATGTGGTAAATTCATCTTTGATCCCAATTCACACACACACAAATTCAGAGTAGTTTGGGGCAGTTCAGGATAGTTGATCACTTTTACTCTCCTTGCTAAAGAAGCAGTAATTACTGTACATTCTGTTTTACCCTTAGTTAGGACTTACTGTAATGCTTCTTAACTGTGCAGCTTCTTAACCTAAATACAGTATAGGTTTCATGTAGATTAATTTCTTATATATTATTAATTATATTTACATGCTAACCCCAGAATTCTAGATATAGTACTTGTTCTTTGAACTACAGTCATGGCCAAAAGTTTTGAGAATGACAAAAATATCATATTTTCACATGATCTGC
>WMED01029523.1:0-10251 GCA_019650415.1 Pipa parva
AATGTAATTCAATGGGTCCAGTAGGGAAATGTGGTCTGTGCTGCCAACTAATGACCAAAAAGATGTATTGAAGGTTACTATTTTTGAAAAGATAACCATATCTGGAGGATACTGGGAGGACCCAGGAGCATCCAATTCAATCCAATGTTTACAAAAAGATATAAAAAGCAGCACAAATTTTAAAGGAATCATTGACCATCGATCATCCTCCACCTACCATCTTTACCCTGGATAACCATCAGGAAGAACATCTATGTCAAAGAACTCTACCTAAGAAAAGTACTTTATGAAGAAATAACACACAGAACCTAATGCTATTCAAAGGTCTGTAATACTGTCTTTGCATTTTAATAAATTCTTCTTTTATTTAACAAGGCCTCGCTCATTGGACTTGAAGAAATTCTTGTGACTTAGGATTTCTAACAAGGTCTATTTATCTAGATCTGGGTAAAAAATAAAGGGTTTATTGTTAGCCAGTGAATGAAGTGCCATTGAAGAGGCTTTAATATAAGTGTTCAAGTCATGGAGACAAATTGAACTGGTAGGGTGGCATTACAGCATGGTGATACTCCAAAACCCAGTGCATGGGATGTGACCATCCTTCTGAAGAGGTTAATATGCAAGTGTTTCCAACATCTGCAAATTACAAAACATTGTAATGAATATTGCACATAAATGAAGAAAATATAAAAACATAATAAAAATAGTTGCTGCCAACAATTTGCCAATTCGTACTGAATAGCATAGCTTTAAAAAGAAAATATAATTAGCTCCTCATGTGGATAATTTGCAATAGCTCAAACAGACATGGTACATTATAAGCATTAAAAATCAATTCATAACTTGGATTTACTTTTAAAATCAATAGAGCTTCTGAAGATTATTCATTTCTGTATGCATTGATCACTCGAAAATTCAACTTAAGTCTTCAGACTTCAACAAGTGGTGTTCTTTTTATCCTTTCAAAGACCTGAATATGCTTTAGCTGTCTGCATGGCTTATACAGATGATTTTCTTTTTCCATTTTATGGAACCTTAAATGACACATACCAGGACACAGATGAACAATTTCAGAAGACAGTCAAGACAAAAAGACATTTTGATTCACATTTTTCATCATATTCATCTCAGCACAAGATCAAGATAAGATTACAGTTAAAGTATCTTTTAGTTTTGTTCAAAACTGTTTTTTTTTTTTTTTTTTTAGCAGTCACAACTAGAACATATTTAAATGTAAACCACTATATTTTTAGTAAAGGAAGTAAAGAAGGGTGTTCTAATCAAGTGAGTTTTACATCTGACAGTTTATATCGCTACTGCCTATATTTTTAATGAGGCAACTGTAAAAGAAAACTGGAATGTTTTATTACATCCTGGGCTCAAACCCTATGCAAACACAATTTAAAGGAGAAATAAAGTAATACATAGGAAAAAAAGACAACTGTTATTTATATATTACAAATAGTGCTCTAATAGAGCCATTTATAAATGATCAAATATTAATTCATTAGGTTTACTTAACTGTGTGATGTAATAGCTGCAAGGAAGTCAATCCCCTTTGTACACCCGGTGATGCACATAGAATATGTGATCTACGACAATGTAAAGGACTTGAATTTAATTTGTAGTAGGGTAAACACAGTGTTAAAGATCTAATTGGGTTAAGGGGTCATCTGGATTTTTAATGCAGAATGAAAACCTCACGTTTCGAGGTGAACAAAGCCTCCCTCCATTAGGTGTGCAATGAACAAGTACAACAAAACACACACACATATATATATATATATATATATATACACATACATACTTATTTAAAAAACACACCCCATATAGGTGCAACTCCTTAAAGTCTTAAGGTATAAATTTCCCTACAAAATATAAATGCACTTACTGTTCTGAACCTTTGGTGTTGCTGTAGCATATAATTCCTAGTGACTGATGGCAATGTCAGTGGGAGGGATGCCTCTATTTAGTTTTCCCCTCTGCATGGGATTGATGTGTCTATGTATAGCACAGCCCTGGGGATAAATCAGCGTTCTCCTATATAAAGGAAGTTTAGGATGGAAAATGTCTCCTTGTTCCTCCAACAGTAAGGTATAAGAAGCCCTGTAAGCAGTAGAGGTTAGAATTAAATGTTAGCTCACCCTATATAGGTGAGAGTTAGACCCCCTATTCAGCATAGGGCAGTGATGCCCAACCTTTTTCGGCTTGGGGGCCATATAAATTTGCGACATGCATGTCATGGGCCACTTTGAAAGTCGCGACTTGTAAATTTGCAACCGCGACAATTTTTAAAGTTATAACTGTGACAATTTTCCATAGTAAGGTTGCGACTGAGACAATATTCTCATTATAAAGATGCAACTGTGGCAATAACAGTCTATTGTGACTGTCTTTAGCTGGCAAATTCACACTTATACGCACCAATTCAAACTTCGGAATTCGGGCCGCATATGGCACACAGGCCATAGGTTGGGCATCTCTGGCATAGGGTATTTCAGAAACCACAACCAGGATGAGCATTAATCCCAGTACCTGTGTATAACTGTATAACTGTATATGACAGTTAGGGTTCCAAATGGTCAGTTAGAATTTTGAATAAGTACTCTGGAAAGCATAAGAGTGGCCCCTATGGAAGTGCACCTGTGCCCACTGCAGTTGTACATAACTACCCCAGGTTGGTAGAGAATTTTCAAGGAATTGTAACTGAGGATGAAGTTTATGTAACCTTGTTGCAATGGATTTACATGAAGAAGAATGTTGATGTGTGTGATTTGTAAATAAATAGTTCCACTATTTGAGCTTTTCAAAAAAGGTTTCTGGAGCCCCGTTATTTCAGTGTGATATATAGTACAATTAGTTAATGGTTAACAGGAGATCTTGCTTTGATTGCCTAAAATAGTTTTGGGGAATGAAAATACAGTGCATTTAGGCTGAAGTTATATTGAGGATCTTGGAAGCTTTAGGCTGCCATAAGTAAGTTCATAAAATAGCATTCCCAAAGACAAGGACTTAAGTTGTGAGATATCAGTGTGAGTGAATGATGTAGCCAGGGGAAATTTTCAGAGAAGTGAACTAAGTGCAATAATGTTTGTAGGCACATGACAGTGAAGTGATTTGAAACTAAGTGGAAGAATTTGATAGTTCTACATTGTGTTATGCAGAAGCAAAAAGATCAGGGGGTGAACAGATTTGAATTTTGATAAAAGTCAGGTACTCTTGGCTGCAGAATTTAGGATAGACTGAATAGGAGGTCAACAGGGAGCAGGTATTCCTGTTATAAGAAAGTTACAGTAGTCCAGAGAGTATAAGAGTATTTATGAGATCTTGGTAGAAATAGCAGGTTTTTTTCCACACAGTTTACACATGATAGGAAGGAAATACACCAAAGGTAACTCCTAAGTAAAATGCAGAGGCCATTGAAATGTTGTAAGAGCCATCTAAGATGATCACCTTATAAATTACAGATATGTAGTAGTTCAGATACTTATTAATCCAAGCAAATCTAACATTGCCAATCCAAAGAGGCTTGAACTGCATCAGATTAAGCCATAAAAGATGATAACCAAATAGAAAACATATGTAAATATTCATATTCGGGCTAAGTTTTTTAAAAAAGTTAGCTAAGTTTGATTTATTACTGTAAATAAAGCTAGAATGTGATAGATTCAATTGGCTTTGTATCTGTGCTGTTCACCGAGGCTCACGGGTACATGTGTTACAAAAGCAAAAGAAGTGGTGTGTCTCTCCATACGTTTTAAGATGAGGAGTTCTTCATTTTTCTACAGACACTACAAAAGCATTCAATGCTTTTTAGGTTTTGTATTACAAAGCAAACTAATCTTAAATAATTTATATTCCAGACTATCTAGAACACCTAAACGTTAGTGAACATAATAAATGTTCCTTAGGTAATTAGCAACTGCCAGTGATTCACCACTGACTTGAAGGCCACTTCATACCAAATGGATGCAAAACAGATTTTCCTATTTCAAACCAAAACAACATTTTAGGAGAATTGAATCACCGCTTCTTTATGATGTCACTATATACCACCATTGTTTGTTCTTTATAAAACATTTCAGGAATACCTAGAAAAAACAATGAAGTTGATTGTTGTTTTGCTTTATTGTAGCATAGAAATTGACTTCGGTATGATCTATCACAATGTCTGATAAGAATGCTGTTCCATTCTTATCAGGCATTGTGATAGATAATACCTCCCACCAGTTATGTAAGTTTTTATTCAATATTATTTTATTCCAATATTATCTGCAGTCATATCTGCAATGATTTTGCCTTAATGCACTGTTGAATTTTTTTCTAACATAGGCAGCGATAAAATGAAAGGAAGAACATATTAGAGATATCTTACATTCAAGTTTTTTTTGTTAAAGATATTTACACTTAAATAAGGCATGCTATCAGGCATATTGATTTTCTTCCTCTCTTGAAGAATGAGATTTGCATCCAATTTTAAAGTACATGCCCATGCAAAGAATTATCAGACAAAGAGATCTGCACAAGATCATAATGCATTTGACCGGTTTATGAACTTAATTATTAATATGAAATGATTTTTTTTCCTACCTCTGCATTCACAAAAATGAAAATATTTTATGCATTTAAGTTACCGAGATGAGGGTTTTTTTTTAATTAAGCATAATTTATGTATTTAGTAAATGTGCAAAGGCACCAATACACTTTAGCAAGGTTATTAAGGGAATAAATCAAAAGCAATAAAAAAGGAGAGCTCTTGAAGACCTCATACAAACTAGGTGGTTAACCATCTTGTAACCAGCTCTAGTCAAGCCAAGTTCTAATTTGGCTTAATGGAATCACACTTGCAGTCGATGACACTATGAAACATAGACAATTTCCTCAAGAGTGTAGCGTATGTTTAAGTAAAGCTTTGACTGTACCCACAGATCATACTCTTTGGGTAACATTTATAAATGCAAACTGCCATACAATTTTTCCACCAATGATGTAATATGTTTATATTATTATATTAATATCATTATTATTAATATGTATATATGTATGTATGTATATTTTTATTTATAATGCACCACTGGATTATGCAGCACTGTACAATCCAACAATACAGTTATAATAAAGACAAGGGTAAAGTGTGGAACAAAGAACAAGTGAAGTATATTACAAGCATATAATCAAGAAAATACATCACTCTAAGTGCCAGGCCATGACTGAAACAAGAGGATAGAGGTCCCTTCCCCATAGAGCTTACAATCTAAATAGGAGGAAGACTTACATAAACAGATAGAAGGGTAACAAGTGCAGTAGCATAAAGTGTCAGTTCATTTGGCTATAGGTGCCAATTAAATAAGAAAATAAATAAAATAAAAAAAAATATATTTTTTGAATAAATAGTTGCTTAAATATAAAATATAGACATGAAAACCAGTGCTAGTGCTCCAAGAGGTAAGATTTTAATTTAGATTTTAAGATACTGATGGATTGCTCTTGGAGGAGGTAGAGGGGTACAGAATTTCAAATATAAGGGACAGCAGGAGAGAAGGGTTTAAGAAGAGAACAGGCAGTCTTGGTGAGGGGTTCCTGAAGAAGGTTGCCTTGTGAAGAGCAGAGTTGACAGCTAGGTGCATAAAAGCAAACAAGTGAAGATATATAGGGAGGGGCAATAGAGTCAAGAGATTTAAATGTCAAAAGTAGGACACTGTAAATAATAAGTTTATTAACTGGGAGCCAAGGAGCAGACAGGAGATGTGAGGGAGATTTCTGGGGAAAGAGGGAGTTTATTCTAACAGCAGAATTTAGAATAGACTGGAGCGGGGAAAGATGGGAAACTGGAAGGCCAGTTACAAGGGCATTAAAATACTCCAAGCGGGATAAGACGAAAGCATGCATGAGGATGTTAGCAGCGGCCTGAGAGAGAAAGGGACGGATCTTGGCATTGTTACAAAGCACTACCAGGATCACCAAATGATTCCTAAAATCGGACACCCGCCCTGGTGTTAGATCAACTTAAATAGGCACCTTGGCGGGAACGTGTCTGTGACGCAACGCCATAATTGCATCTGCTTCCATTGACATTAAGCACAGATGCCCATGAAATAAATTTCTTTTTTACCTCTGAACAGCTGTGATCAAGGCTCGATAGGGAGGGCCGGCATGTAAGCTGTCTACCTTTTGCATCCATATATTTTTGTAATTATGTGTTAATACATTTTTGCTTGTTTTAATTAATCTCTAGACCCAGGAGTGCGTGCCAACTTTTTTGCTTATATATATACAGTATATATATATATATATATATATATATATATATATATATATATATATATATATATATATATATATATATATATACCTGTATATATACACACACATACTAAAATCCCCTTGGTGGGTTACTTGCAATCACAAGCAAACTGCATCTAACAGAGTGTACACTTCCCACTGCAATCTTTATAATAGCTTCAAATGCTAATTAAGGATTTAGAGGCTGCAGTAAATGGCCTTGTCAATACCAAACCATGAATCTCTCACTTACTGAGGGTTAATTGTTCTAGAACAGCTTAGTCACCACTATAATATCTTGATATTATGCCTGCGGATAATTTAAGTTTCGTTTAATGTGCAGAGTTTTGGCCAGATGCTGTCTACTTTAAAATGCTATTTAATTGCCACAAATTTTCTTTAAATGAATAACATCTGTGTTCCTTATATTCTCTGCTGGTGGCATTGTTACATCAATTGTTGCTACTGAGTAGAAAATGTTTCAAATTTCCACCTTATTTACATAGAAAGGACAGAATGTTTCAGCTTACTGATGTGTGAATAATTAGTCAGGGCTTTATTTAGAATGCCCACAATTTGAACAAAGATTGTAAAAAAAAAAGAAGAATGCGTAAAGGGTTGTTTCTATACTATGGTAGTTTTCTATTATAAAAACAAATGCGACCATTTAATAATGTATGCAGGAATGCTAGTTATCTCCAAGTAACCAATGTGCTAGTATGTTACTCACTGTTTCCATAGGGACAAGTCATCGAGCTACAAATAGCAGCAGTTTCCCTCATTGGAAAAAATAAAACAATTTAAAGTTACCGTTAATGTTCGGTTAAAGTAATCCTTCTTTGTAATTTTATGTACTTTGCCACTTTTATCTTAGTGTAATTTGGTTTCTTAATACATATGTTATGTAGTAAGTAGGGTATTTATCATCTTTTAACAGGAAATACTGTTATTGGCCATTTTGTGGCAGTACTTACCTCTTTTTATCATTTTTGTCACATTTCCTGTTTTGTCACAGATCAAAGAGGGGCTACCATGGGACTCACTGTTATTTTTGCACAAGAAAGTAGCAGTGATCAGTTGTGACTGAATTATTCTCCAAAGTAATTGATAATATAACCATATAAGACAAATATAAGGTAGGCTTTATGTACCATTTTTCATAAACAATATCTCAAGTCCAAGGTAAGTTATTTTAAGAATAACAAGAGCCTCGGTGGTTGCAACAGAAAAGTGCCCCTAAAACCATAAAGCTCTGGGGTGGGGGAGTAGAATAGACCAGATAGAGCTTGGGCACAGTTTTTTAGCCTGGGCCTGTCCACCTATAGTTGCACTAGTTCACTTACTGCTAATTTCTTTCAGAAATATATCGGTAATAGCTATTGCTGTGGCCATAAGTCTAACAGTCTCAAACATATTATAAAAATAAAATTGTTCATTTAACTTGCACTTGCCTTTTATCAGTTCTCAGTCTTTTTGAGACCGCAATCCCCCCGCGACGATGTCACATGCTGATTTTTGGGCACAACGTCATTGTGTCACGTGTCACATGATGACATTTGGATGCAACGTCATCACGTACGTGTGTCACGTGATGATGTTCAGGCATGACGTCACCACGCAGGAACCCCTATATAAAGGGACCTGCGCTCACTACCAAGTTACAGCATGTTCCGCAACCCCTGTGAGAGTGTTGTTTGACTCGTAAAGGGGTCGCAACCCACAGGTTGAGAACCACTGCCATATATATATATATATATATATATATATATATATATACAGTTCTTGTTAGACATAGGATACATTTAAGTTTATGGAACAGTCTATGTAACCCCCTTGGTGCTATCCTCAGTCTGAGGAATATGATCTCGATAGCTGTGTGAATGCTACCAAAATTGGCATTGATTTTCTCTGTAGCATGAGGGAACGATTACTTTTACTTTAAAACACTATGAAGGGTATGCGTCAGTAAAACTATATAAATAACACATATATGCATAACATACAAAGCTATTCGTCCATTTTACCACAGACTATTACAATTTGTGAAGATTTAGCATTTTGTCTGTCTGTTTACTAGGATGCACTTAAACTGAAGGAACCATTTTAAAAATATGAACAGAATATAATAGTAAGAAAAACAAAAATAATTTATTGGCATTGTAATTTTCATTAGCAAGATAGATAGTTTTAGCAATTCTAGTGGATTAAAATGTAATAATAATCATTACTAGTTTCATACTCTTCACCATTTAATATTATCATTCTCTAAAAATAAGACTGCATCATTATTTACCAAAAAAGTGAACCTATCAAAAGTTAGGGATTTTACTACTCCAAAAAGCCTATGGTGATACTTTTGAGCAATTCACTTATGGTTGCATTAAAGTGAATGAAAAGCAGTCTGCTGCATTTTCCCACTACAGTAAACTGTGATAATGAATGTAGCATTATCCTAAAAGCAAGGTAGACTAGAGTCTGGTATATGATTTCATTTACATAATATTATACTAAGGGACAATAGACTTTTCAAATGCAAAATGACTGCAACTCAGAAGGGTTATTTCTGCATTAAAAACATCAAATTAAGAGCCCTAGGCATTCTGTTGCTTTACTACTGATATATCCAATTAGCTCTATTGTCAAAAAAACAGCGGGCTTCCAGAACAAGCAGTTTTGTCTCTAACTTTGCATTAATAAAATGGTAAGTCTAATACCTGGGGATGTTTGAGAGTATGATGATAAACAACATTTTTCATATGTTAAATTTTAGAGTGGCAAAACTGTAAAAGTCATACTTAATCTCTGTTATGATAGCAGATGACATTAGTTGCTATGAAACTGCACCGCATTCACTATAGTATCATAATTAACACAACACATTGCAATGCAGAGGAGCTTTGCCCAATTAGTGATTTATATTTATGACAATCTGACAGGAAGAAAAGTTATGAAGGCGAGTTTCATAAGAAAACAAAGTATAATGAATAAATAAAAAAAAAAAAACATGAGGAATGTTTCAGAAAATCATTCATTTAATATCCACTACAACATCCACAACAGCCTGGTGAGTATGTATTTATTAACCTATGTAACATCACACAGAACAATTCAGACATTGCCAATACTCACATACCTGCAGGGATTCCCCTCAAACACTTTTTAATTTCCCTTGCAACTAGATGTCTTGCAAATGGCCATGGGCCATTTTGCTTAACTGAGATGGCCCTTGCTACTTCTTTTGGTGACCATCTTTGATGTGCTTCTGCCCTTTTCAAAGATGTAAATGTAAACACAAGATACTGAGGCATGCTATACATACACAGTATTTCAATTCTCAGTACTTAAAGTATTCAAAAAAACTATCCAGGATAACTAGATTTTTGAGTTTTTGTTAATAGTGAAAAGTTGTAAGACTTTTTTTTTAATAAAATAATTTCCTCTATTTGGAATTACCAAAACAAAACATAGAAACGTATAGATATATAGATGGATGAGCTACAAAGAACTGGGTGGAACTTCAGGCTTGTTTTATGAATAAAATAGCATATAGCAGGCATTCTTGAGCTTAGAATAGAAGTAGAAAACTACTTTGTTTGAATAGACCTTTTGACAGGAGCCTGGGTTGCAGCAGATGACATCATGCAGCTGCCACCACCATGGTTTGGATGACTATAGCATCCAACAGTAGACCTAAATGCAGAACAAAAGTGGGATCCCTCCAATGCTCAGCATTCAGCACAGTATTGAACTATGCTATTGAATTTGTCAAAATATCTGTAGTAACGGAGTTTGAAAGTTTTATGTTTTATGTATTGGAAGCAACATAAGTTTTTCTTTTGTCAGACTGGGATACCTTGAACATATAGAATGATTTGAATTGTATATTGTATATAATTCATTTATGTTACTATAGGTCAGCGGTCGGCAAACCGCAACTTGTGAGCCACATTTGTCTCTTTTGCCGCGGCG
>WMED01029524.1:0-10251 GCA_019650415.1 Pipa parva
CGGCATTTCATTTCGGTGGCCCAGTACCGGGTCGCGACCCGGCATTTGGGAAACACTGATATAGTTAATTAATGTCCACAATGGTCTATTAGCCCACACACTACATTAAGGTCTCTGGATACCATTTTGTTATTTCACAACTTCTTAATGCATATAACCGATCAGAAAGCTGCACTTTAATCAAACTATTTGTTCCAGTAAAAGTAAACATAACCAGAATGCAAATAAAGAACAACAATTTTACATGCTAGACACAGGAGAGTACAGAACGCTATGTTGGTATACCAGATTGGTATACCAGCTGTGTGCAAATGCCATTCTCTGAAAAAAACATTTATCAAGTGTTGAATTCAGATTCAACAGACCTTTTCATCCTTCTGCAGACATGTTAATTCATTCATTTCTAGATGTGGAGCAAGCACAAATTATCATCCTGGCCTATCAGTTACTCATCAGACATAGTTGTAATTGTTTGCAAGCTCTTGTAAAAGAGATTCTAAAGGCTCTTAGTAATGCCCCTTTCAATAATAACTCTGACCAGTGCCAGCTGACATTGCCTTTTTAACCCGCTGGTTACCAGTTGTAAGGAAACTCTAAGTGATATACTGGGCTATTCTGCACAGCTAAGCCAGTTTCCAAAGCAGAAACATGAGCAGAAGTGTAAATGTACTTTTAATATTCAAATGTAGAACCTGACATTTGTGATTTCACTTTGCATAAAGTTATGAGTCACACAGTTAAAGCAGTTCAGCTCACTGCCAAAATGAATCTGTGATTATTTGCTCAAAGGGGCATGGCTGGTCACTGGTGTGGCCTAAGGCACCAAGCACCTGTGCCTATAAGTTTCTGTAATTTAAATTCAAAACTTGGTCCTCTGTCTGACCTCACAATTTGAAGAAAAAGACAGTAATATCAGAGGGGAGACTCAATACCTCAGTCAGATGGCATAAGTAGGAATTACCGATTCATTTCATATATTGTACTGTTAATGTTTATTTAAAGGGACATTAAACCACTGGAAACACGTCTCTTTTTTTTTTACAATGCATGTTTAAATGAGCAAAGCATTGCACTACTTTGACTTGCAATCCTTAAAGGGGAACTATAGTCAAATGATATCTTTACATATGCAGTACTATACCTTAGTGAAAAGTGATTCTCCTAAGTAGTTGTTTCATGTGAAGCAGGATGATTTAATAAGCAACCCTGGAAGACTTCCGAACAAGGAAATGTGTGTGTGACAAATACTGGCCCATTTTCAACAAAGAGGTACCCTCCCCCCGGAGATTTTTGCCTAACGTGTAATGTAGTGCCTGCACATAAGTTACCTTTCCCGACCCTCACAGCCTCCAAATTCTCATACATGCTCTCTGCTTCCCCCTGATATAGCATGACCTTTAGATACCTGCCCCTAAGCTCTCAACCAATTAAAATCAATGCATAATGTTACTATAGTGATATATACCTAGCACTTAGGGAAGCCAGCATTACTTACATCGCTGCAGACAGAAGAAGCGGATGATCGTTGTTAATCTTCTATTGATATTTATCCAAAAATACAAAAGGTATGTGCAATCTTGAGCTACCCTGTCAGCTCTTTATTATTAAAAAAAACGTAACTCAATCATGAAATGCTAGACTTAGCGCTGCAGCAATACCTGCTGATATAGCTGTAGCGCTAAGATTCCCTTCACTAGGGGTCCGCAGGATGCCCACACCTCCCCAAACCAACCCAACATCAATCGCACTATCACCCCAGCCAGCCCTAATAATCATTAACCAGCATGTAAGCTTTTATTATTTAAAACACAAATATTTCCATAACGCTACTGTAATACTATTGCTATGGAAATAATTAGTTTAAACTAAATAAACCCCATCTAGTAGGGGTCCCCCACACCTCCCCAAAGTATTACCCCTCACTTAGTGTTAGGCTGGGTGGGGGGATCACTAATTGCAGGAAGCTACTCCCTAGGAGCCGCTACTCTTCCCACTACTCCCTAGTGCCCCTTTTGGGTAAGGCGAGTCTGTAAAATTAAAAAGAAGGGGTACCTGGGACCACATATCCCCCACTCCCCTAGTGTTAGGCTGGATAGGGGGATTGTTATTGCTAGAGAGCCACTCCTCTTCTTCCACCTGTAACCAAGTGAGGTAGGAGGCATCAATCTTAAACAAGAGGGTCAGGATTGACTACCACATGCCCACCCTCCTTTAGTCAAGGGGGGCAGGGGTCCCTCACCTGGATGGGGTCAATTGCTGACCCCCTCCAATGGCCCCAAACCCCATCAGTGCTATGGGGTTTAAGGCCCTAACCTAATTATGGCCCTTCCTTAGTCCCTCACCCCTACCTAACCATGGGGTGAGGGGTTTGAGGTGGGTCCACACCCCCTAAATAGTGGAGTATGGTCCATCACATAACCTGTAAAAGAAAGGGAAAAAAATTAAACTAAAATACAAAAGAAATATTAATCAAGTAGCACCAGATGTAAACAATAACTAATTGGTTATTTAAAAAAAACAAAAACACTCATTTAAAAACAAACTAAAAGCTACAGTACTGCAATTAAAATCATTTATACCTATAAACCAAACAAAAAACAAATAGAATCAAAACCACACAAAATACAAACAAAAAAATCCATCAATTAAACTAACAATCTAAAGCAAACAAATAAACTTACAACCGAAAACCAAAACAAACTATCAATCTAAACCAAAACAAATAGAAAAACAAAGTAACAATCCAAATCAAAAGAAACAAACTTACAATCGAAAACATTATAAGTAAAAACAGTTTACAAAAACAGCAATCATTTAAAAAAATTATTTACATAAATATTATCAATAAAAGAGCTAAGTAATTAAAAATCTAATCAACACTCCTGAAGTCTTCTGTTTGAGCACATGAAGTAGTCCGGGATGAGCCAAAGTTGTCTTCAACGCCCTTGCTCCTCATCTTGATCCACAGTCTTGGTCCAGCGTAATCCAATGGAGTCTTCTTTTCTTTATCCACAGCCGCCACCAGTTCCCACCACCTACCGCTATTGAAAATAAAAAAACATGCAGGTCTGTTTTCTTTCTTCTCTTCACCGGCATTGAGGATCTTCCCATGCTCCTCAGCTATTTATTGGGTTCTCTGGGACCCTATTTATAGGTGAGGAGCGGACCTGTGAGGGAATTTCTAAAGTTTTCTGTCTTTAAATAACCTATGCCTGCTACTGACTGGAAAAATGGCATCTCATCAATTAACCAATTGGGAAGAGGCTTGGGGTATAAAAGGTTTTAGATTGTTAGCTTGTTTCTTTTGATTTGGATTGTTAGTTTGTTTCTTTTTTTTTTTGTTTGTTTGTTTTGGTTTTAGATTGATAGTTTGTTTCTGTGTAGATTATTAGTTTGTTTTGTGTTAGATCAGGGGACTGCAACCTATGGCTCTTGAGCCAGATGTGGCTCTTTTGATGGCTGTATTTGGCTCTTTGACTGTAACAAGTGGTGCTCACATGCAAGCACCGCTTGTTACAGTCTGCTGGTTAATCGCTGGCAAACGCTGTAGAGACAAAATTCTCTCAGCATTTTGGCTAGCAATCTGGAGCCATTGAAGTCACCGCTCTTCTGGGTCGCTAGCCAATCTGGAGCTGCTTACATCACCGCGCTTCCTGGTTGCCAGCCAATCCGGAGTCGCTGACGTCACCGGCTCTGGGTCCAAAAGGGCTGAGCAGAGCCGCACTATATGGCTCTTTCAGCCGAAAAGGTTGCAGACCCCTGGTTTAGATTGTTAGTTTGTTTGATGGATTATTTGTTTGGTATTTTGTGTGATTTTTTATACATGTAATTATTTTGGTTTTAATCTTAGCACTGGAGTTTTTAGTGTATTTTTAAATTAGTGCTTTTTTATTTATTAATCAATTAGCGCTTGAGTGTAGATTTGGTGTTAATTGATTAATGTTTCTTTTGTATCTATGTGAATTTTTTTCTTACTTTTTTTTACAGGTTATGCGATGGAGTGAGGGTCTTAGGTAGGCCATAGCACTAATGGGGTTGGGGGGCCATGGGAGGGGGTCAGTTGTGGAACTCCTATCTCCTTTGTTAAGGTTGATGCCCCCTACTCCAATTGGTTACCGGGTAGAGGGAAGGGGAGGAGTCCAGCAGGAAAGGGAGCAGCTTCCTGCAATTAGCAATCCCCCATACCCAGACTAGCACTAAGGGGGTAATTCACCATAGAGTGAACTTACCCTGTGATCGTTCGCTTCATTACGCATATCCTGTTATGCGCTCACTGATGTCCTGTATGCGGACATCAGCAAACGCTTTAAAGGGATTCCTGTCTCGCGAGGCGTCTCGAGTAGAGCCTCACCAAGACTGGAATCCCTTTAAAGCATTCGCTGATGTCCGCTTGCAGGACAACAGCGAGCGCATAACAGGATATGCGTACTGAAGCGAACGATCGCAGGGTAAGTACACTCTTTGGCGAATTACCCCCTAAGTGAGGGGTGATGCTGGAGGAAGGTGTGGGGGTCCCAAGGACCCCTACTAGATGGGGTTTATTTAACTTTAATTATTTCCATAGTGCTAATATTACAGTAGAGCTATGGAAATAATTGTATTTTATATCATTTAGCTGCTTACATGCTGGTTAATGATTATTAGCGCTGGCTGGGAGGATCGGTGGGTTGATGTTGGGGTGGTGTGGGGGTCCTGTGGACCTCCAGTGTAGTTGTAGATTGATGACGCCTAAAAGTCAGCACATTGATTAACCAATAACAGTCAGGGAGCTTTTTCTTCTTGCACTACCTAACTTGCAAGAGGGAAAGGGGTGTGAAGCAGGGGGAAGGCAAAATGGTTGCTCTGAGAAAATCTAATTGGAGAAACTAAGGGCAATTATTATTTCTTCACTAAACTTTTTTTTAACTAATTGTGATAGCAACTGGATAAGTATAAAGGAGATTTATATATGTGTGTACAGTTATATCGACACTATAGTGCCCCTTTAAGATATACAGTACTTATTTGAGAACCTTCTTTTCTTTTAAATAAGAGCTTCTGTAACTCAAATTTTTATTCCTCCAACCTTCTAAAGCATAAGACTCTCATTTCATTTTATCAAAAGCACAGCAAATGTTTAAAACCATACCCTATCAAAACAATAAATTAATAATAATATATTGGAAAAAATGTTTGTTCTGGGATTAATAATGAAAAATAATTCTGAATCTTCTTGGCCTTGATAATGTTTTTCTACTTGATTCTGCTAAGAAAACACAGGTGATGTTGTACAAATATAACATAGACAAAAACAATTCTTTTTTTTAGAAGATAATAATTGTGCAATGTCTTTATTTCACATAAGCAATTCACATTAATGCTGGCCCTTTAAGATTCAACATGGTAACATCTCCACTTAGCATTCACAATTATTGAGAAGAAACAAACAAGGGTGATTTTTTTTTTCTGTAACTATAATTCTCATCTATACCTTTATCTAAATCCATTATAGATTACAATGGATTATCTGGATTGCTAATCTAGATAAACTTGGATATTGCTTTACAGTTCTGAGGCATATGTCCTTGAGACATTTTTTGTATAAACATAGAAGGGTTTTTCTGTGTTGGCAAGTGATGTTACAGCCTGAAGAGAAAAAAAAAAGAAAACAAAAAAATCTATTCAAAACTGTACACTGAGGGGGTTATTCACTAAAGTCAAAATTGTTGCATATAGGTGCAAATTCGCCAGATAAAGGGGGGAATTTACCATTGTGCGAAGTGAGCTCCGAATCCTTCGGCTCCTTTCGCACAGACTGTTATGCACTTGCTGATGTCCTGCACGCGAACATCAGCGAGCGCTTTAAAGGGATTCCAGGCTCAGCGAGACCAAAAGAGTCATCTCGCCGAGACTGGAATCCCTTTAAAGCACTCGCTGATGTCCGCGTGCAGGACATCAGCGAGCGCATAACACCATGTGCGAAGTGAGCCGAAGGATTCGGAGCTCACGTCACACAATGGTGAATTCCCCCCAAGACAGTCGCAATAAGCTGCTTTTTGTAGCAGTCGCGTCTTTATAATGAGAATATTGTCGCAGTCGCGACTTTATTATGGAAAAATTGTCACAATCGTTAGCTTTAAAAATTGTCTCGACTTTACAAAGGGGAAATTGTTGCAGATTTGCTATTGGAATCCGCTGTTTGAGAATTCGACATTCGAATTCGCACCTTAGTGAATAACCCCCTGGATTACGTGCTACTCCATTGCAGGGGGATGAGCATGTATGAGGGGATCGGTGAGCAGCAAAAACGATTATTTTTACAAGATTGCGTATACTAGAACCAATATTTCCAGCATGCAGATTTAAACAAAGCAAATATTGTTCATATCTGTCTTAGAGAGTAAAAAAAGAATTCGTCCGATTTCAAAGTAAAGAATAGTATTTCAAACCATATAAATATACTTGCATTTATATGTAAGCTTTATACAGTTCTTATTTTTCTTTTCAAACATTCAAATTTTGTGATAAAAATGTCTGGAGATTGGATTAAAATACCAAGATATATAGTGCACATGCAGAGCCGCTAAAAATAAATCTTAAATAGAGTCAAGGACAACAGAAAAAAGGTGCTGATAGGATTGTCTTATCTTTCGGCTAAAGAACAACCAGTGCACAAAAACAAATCGAACACAAAAGCAGCTAATGCTGCTGGCTCAAGGTTTTTAGTTAAGATTCAGAAATTAGAAATATATAGCTGACTAGAATTGTAGAATTTGAAGATGGCTTAAAGTGGGTCCCTTTGTTTCTAAATAGAAACATCAAATTATTTACAAATAGCTCAATAGCCTTACTTTTTCCTTTTAACATACAGGCTCTTTTATCTTTATTTGGTCACAATCATAGGCTTTCTTGTCCCATGTACTGTCTCACTGATGATTATTATAGCATCTGTCTCCCCTGGCTGAATGGTCCGCATGCCCTTGCCTCAACACAATCTATTTTCTGCCATGTTGGTTTGCCCATTGAAAGATAAATAGTGTAAAAAGTTAAACCTTTTCTTTTACTTTGAGATAATCATGCACAAGGCAATGGTATTCGAAAAAATATTTTACTTGTCTTTTTAATCCCTTCTTCAGTCCATGTCATTTATTTGTTCTCTACCTCTATTTTGTCTACACACTTTTACCTTCTTTACACTACCGGCAGGAATATGCCATAATGGGTGCAGTAGGAAAGTCTAGGATGGCCCGCCAGGAATGGTTCAGCCCTGCAAAGAGATGCAGTAATTCTTAAAGAGTGTAACAATAGCCTTTGTAGAATCCTCAGCAATGCAATGGGGAATGGGTAAAGGAAAGCTGTGAAACACCTAAGGCAGATACACTGTGTAGTCACACAATGCATTTGTCACTGATGTTAAATACATACAAAAACTACCCCATTGTATCTACTTATGATTTCAACAAAATGCCTTGAGATGTTTTCTGTAAGCGGTAAAACACAACAAAATGCCTTGAGATGTTTTCTGTAAGTGGTAAAACACAACAAAATGCCTTGAGATATTTTCTGTAAGCGGTAAAACACAACAAAATGCCTTGAGATATTTTCTGTAAGCGGTAAAACACAACAAAGTGCCTTCAGACAATATTTTGCAGTTTATTTCCTGTGGAAAGGTGTTGAGAAGTTTTGTTATGTTTACCATTACATACACAAAGGCTTGTTTCTTTTGACAGATCAAACCTTATTCTGGGATAATGCCCTAAGGACAAGGAACAACTATGAGTTTTTGCTACATATAAACTGTTATGTGTCGAAAGCAAAGAAACACGTAGCAACAGGCTGCCCACGAGCTTCCTTTCACTTTCCTGCATCGCTGCCAGCAACCATTTTCAGTTTTGTCAGCAGGTGTTTTACTGCTAAAAAGCAGGTTTGAAGACAATTTTTCACAGTAAAACATCCGGTGGCAAAACTGGAAGCAGCTGCTGGCAGTGGTGCTGGTAAGTGAGCTGGTGCTTGAGGCACGCTCTTTTTTTTTTCTTGCATGCAGGACAAACATATAGCAAATTTGTATCCTAAGTGGGCCCCATTGATCTCAAACTTTATTGCAAGGAAGCCTACAAACCTATCACTAAACACTTCCATTATATAATAATTATGTGTGCCCTGTGCTATAGGCACTGGCTTGTAGCATGTGTGATGGAACTCTCATCCACTTAATATTTCACGCTAAGGAGCAAATAAAATGTTTATTATTTAGAAAAGGGCAGCGCTGTTACACTGAAATATGTAGAGTTCATAAATAAACTATTCTTCATCAGTATAAAGACATAAATGTTATACTGATTTGTCACAGTTAGTATAAACATGTATTGCAGTTACTTTCCTTCTTAGTAAAAGCAACAGTAAATTAATAAAAATACAACTTAAAGGGGAACTAAAGTCACAGGTGAGCAGGCATGCTAAATGCCAGTCAGCCTGTGACTAGCTGAAATGCTCCCCTAGGTAAGCTAATCGGCTTGTCTTTTGTCTTCCAGCTCCCTCCACTTCAGTGTGAAACCTGGAATGCTAAGAGGGCAGGGAGCACAGCTCTTTGATGCTGAATTTAAGTGCAATTCATGCTGATTGGCTAAGCACTACTTAAAGGTGTGCCAAATGGGGTCTGTGCCAGAGGCGGTGGGAAGAGGTCCTAAACTTTGGCAATAGCAGTTCTGTGCTCTTTGTTTTAAAGGACAACTGTAACTTTAAATTATATATAGCCGATTGTGCCCAGCATCAGTACAATAACTGTAACGAGGCACAGTCAGTTTTCATCTCACGATCCTATTGTCACGGATTTTGGGTTACCACAGGAACTGGGTAGCCACTAGAGGCACTATAGTGAACCCAGAACCCGTTACACCTCTAGAAGCGCTAAGGTGTACTAAACATAAAACACATAGGGATATAGGTGCAAGGTGGTACACCTCTAGAGGCACTAAGGTGTACTGTAGAAAAGTGCAGGAAACACACAGGAACCTAGTGGTACACCTCTGGAAGAGCTAAGGTGTACAGGAGTGCAGGATAAGGAGACTTGAAGTATGTAGTGAACATAGGGTAAAGAGTGGATCCTTTGTACCACAGTGGGAGTTGACTCTGGTTAAACATGAGGCGCAGAGTCTAAGGAGGGCCAGGTCTTCACCCTGAAACCCCTGCAAAGGGTATGGCCTTTGTGGCAGGCACCTCCCAGGTCGTGGCCCTCAGGTTAACCCCCCACTGGTGGCAGCTGGATAACTCACTTGGAAACCTGGAACAGCTGAACTGCAACTGGATCACTTGAAGCAGCTATTAGAAACGTCACTCACAGCCCCCCTGGGCACCCATGAAACTATAACTCTCAGCACTTCCTGGACACAGCGCAGAGTATGATATCCACTCCTGGGACTATCACTCCTGGCTCAACGCTGTGAAGACATACTAGTGCTGAACTCACTGAAGCTGTGAAGAGATTCACTCAGATGCTGCAGAACCTCTTAGCTGAAGACGCATGGAGCTGATCCCTTTAAGAAGCCCTAGTACTTGCATCAAAAGCAGGCTGTAACAAAAGGCACAGATAGACAGGCAGATCACTTGCACAAAACGCCGGGCTAGAAGATCCATTGCTATTTTCCTATTCAGACATTGTTGACATTGATACTCAAGCACTATGCTAACCACATATTAGCATGTTAACTGTGCTAACCATATTTAAATCCCCCACCGCTGATGTCATGTGTGATGTCAACTGTCCGTAATTGGCCAAGAACCCGGAAGCACTGGGCTACACACAGCCCCAGTGCTTGTTGGCAACAACAACGCTGGAGACATGAGCAGCACATGAGCAGAGATAAGCACTGCTCGTGACACCTATGCTTAAGATAGGGAGATGAACATCTCCCCAGCAGCAGACTACTTCCTCATTATGTGTGTGATGTATATTGTCACAAAGAACCTACCCACTCTGCCAAGCTCACCGAAATAGGTCAATTATGCTCATGTGCTTTTGGCTTATTTCAACGAACTTCGGCAGGAGGGTGGGTTGTGATGATATACGTCATGCACATAACAAGAAAGTAGGCTGCTGCAGGGAAGACATTCACCTCACGATCCTAAGCATAGGATCGTGTGATGAAAGCTGACTGTGCCTCAGTACAATTACTGTACTCATGCTGGGCACAATTATATAATGTAAAGCTATAGTTCTCCTTATAGAATTGAAATGAAGAGCTAAACCAGATTTAGGGGGTAATTCAGCAAGGT
>WMED01029526.1:0-10251 GCA_019650415.1 Pipa parva
TGTCTCCCTGTCCCTAATTCATCCTCACAATGTACCACTAACTGTATATAAGTGAATATTTCAGTTATATGGTGAGAAATTGCGAAATTTGTCACAATCTTAACATTAAAAAATTGTCGCGACTTTACAATGGGGAAATTGTAGTGGATTTGCTATGAGAATTCGCTGTTTGCGAATTTGAATTTGCACCTTAGTGAATAACCCCTATGTGTGCTGCTGCTAGTTCAGTCGGGTAAGTTATGTTATAGTTCTACTTTAAAACTGCCCCATAGAGCGCTAGATGTGGTGGCTAGAACAAAATGTCAGTCATATGCAATGGGTCACTGCCTGCATAGTCATTTTGTCTCTGAATCCCTCGGAGGCTTCTGATCTTACTAGCACGGGATACAGTATGCTGTTGTCAAACCTGTGCCTGGCAGATTATCTACTAGATACTCATTGGCTATATCTATTTCAGATGATGTCATACAATGGGCATACTCTTAGGCAAGCCAGGGGCCAAATCCATGATGGACTATGTATGGCTCTGGGTTTTGCAGTAAGGAGTACATCTTCCCAATGTGCCCTTAGCTAACTAGGTCTGTCTTGCAGCCAGTAATACAAAGAAGGAGGTATGCTTTTTATTCAGCAAACTGCAGTTTACACCCTGGATTATTCCTTATTATTCCTTATGGTTTTGTCTTATAGACACTACAGTGGATGTTGCAGTCTGCGGATCCTCCAGTTTTGAAGAGGTATTTTGTTTCCCAGAGGTCAGTGCAGAGTAAGATCAGCTCCTATTCCTGGTAAAGGAAGAGGAAGGGGCCATTTAGCTTAGAGTTAGTAGTTTCTGTTATAATCATTCTAGGGCTAGAGGAACAGCTAATTTAATAAGCAGAGCAATTTTGGGCTTCACTGGGGTAATAGCTCGGTTATGTTTTCCCTGGGGCAACAAATCATAAACATCAGAATTTAGTGGCAGTTTAAAGACTTAGGGGGTAATTCAGCATAGTGCGAAGTGACGTACGGATCCTTTGCATCACTTCGCACAGACTGTTATGCGCTCGCTGATGTCCTGTACGCAGACATCAGCGAGCACTTTAAAGGGATTCCAGTCACGGCGAGAGCAAAAGAGTCACCTCGCCGAGACTGGAATCCCTTTAAAGCATTTGCTGATGTCCGCGTGCAGGACATCAGCGAGCACATAACAGCGTGTGCGAAGGATCCGGACCTCACTTCGCACATTGCTGAATTACCCCCTAATTAGAGTCCCTAGGCATCACCATAGCAGTGATCATTTTCTCCTGCTGGATATCTTTTGGCGGTTGTGTAACCCCCATCTTTGCAGTTAATCAAAGGTTATAACCATAAAAGTATATGTCATAAATGCTACTCTGATGTTTTGTCTTCATTCATTTTTCAGTTTGTTGTTATTACATTGCTCACTTATAGTTTATCACATTTCCTGGTATCCAGGCATTTATTGTTAACCTATAAATGATGTTATAAAAAGATAAGTGACAACTCACCCCCCAGGAGAATTTCCCAGGCAGTTAAGCTAGGGCTTCACAATAAGAATAGATTATGAAAAAAATAATACAGGCAGTTCTCGATTTACGACGTTAATCCGTTCTTACGCGGCGTCGTAAACCGAATTTCGATGTAAGTCGGATCATACGTTCATACAATATGGTTCGACTTACGTCGCAAAACCGTGTAAGTCGGAACAAGGCATCATATACAGCGTCGTAACCCCGAAACGACGTAACTCGAGGCCGTCGTAACCCGAGGACTACCTGTAATTATAATTCCTTAAGAAGACAAAAGTGCAGCCGATAATGTTAAAGATAAATTCAGTGCTAAGGTGGGTCATAGTGTAAGTTATGGTTGGTTAAACAGTGTTGATGATTTGAAGAAATATGCAAAACCATTACTTCATATGCGTTGAGGAAACAATGATGTCTAGTGAACAATATCCATTTGAATATCAGATATCAGTTGGGCAAAACATAACAGCTTGTTGGCAGATTGAGGCATCCCAGAGTTGCAGTTGTATCTTGGCCAGCTTTTAACTCCAAAGATCTTTTATATTTTCTTTTCTTTATTTATCACAAAGGCCAGATAATTAAATCTAGCTGTTTCTCCCTGTAATTGTTTATTCACAAGTCTACTTTCATCTACAGTTTAATCGTTACTGGAAATTAAATAAAGTAAAAGGTTCTTCCCTTGTATTGTTTAGTCAACTTATATAAAAAAAAAAAAAAAATGACCCAGCATCCAATCCGATGTTATATTTTATAATGACGCTGTTTTAACATCAGATGTGTTCTCATTTTCCCCTCCCCGTTTCTTCTTGATTGTTCCGTGAAAGTAATATTTCTTTTACAGTATACAGTAAAGTATTTTACACACTGCTTATATATATGTAGTGTATGAAGGTGACAGTTTTTGTAACCCTGAACGCTTATGTTTTTGCCATAAAGTTAAAGTAGGGATTATGTACCTTGCATAGTAAAAGCAACATAGGGGCTTATTAATCAAAGTCAATGTTCAACTGTTGAAGTGAATTTTTATCAGTTCAGGTTGCTACGCTCCAATAGTCACAAATTGTTCTCCCCCCCCTCCCCCCATCTCCCCCCCTTCTCCCCCCATTCCTCGCAATCCATTCCTACTGTAATTACTTCAGATCTATTACAAATATTCATATTTAATATTTATTATTTATATTTAAGTACTTATACATATTTATTACTTATACAGATATGGTTACCGTACTTATGACGCACTCGTAATTTCGCTGATATGTATGTTCTTGTACTGTTCCAGCAACAAATAAAATAATCTAATCTAATCTAAAAATTGTCTACTCCTTATTCACTAAACAGGAATCCCAAACAAAGAAGTGTACGCTATGAGATGCCATCTCTTGCAAAGCTAGTAGGAGCCCTGCCATCATCCCCCTAATTCACCAGCTGGAAAAGTAAAACTGGGGAATATGACACAGTATGCTCTACCAAATTTGCTAGTTTGAAATACTCCAACGCTTGATAAATAGTTGAATTGCCTGTACATGTAAAGTGATGAGTTCCACTAGTCTGAGACTGTCGTAAGCTTCCACATTGGTTGCAAATTCACCTCATTGCAGAGTTTGATGAATATACAAAGACTGGGAAGTGGCAAATGAATGTGAATTCCGACCTGATTAATTGAATATTATTTGAATATATTTTCTATGATAGAGACACTGAGTATAACAAAGTTGGCTTGTCCTTCATACATAAAATCAGCTAACTAAAAACCCCCAAAGGTCCGTGAACAGTAATGTTTTTCTCCAATTAAGTAATACTCTCTATAAACTATTACCTATGGCTATTTATGCTGAATGTTTTGAAAAAAAAAAGATTATTCATAGAAATATTATACTGATAACTTAAATAGGGAGCCCCCAAAATGTTACATTTACCCTAAGAATGATATGTATAGGTACTGTAATTAGGAATCTAGTCATGGGAATCTATTTTGTTTGGTGACAAAGAAAAAAAAAACTGGTCCATATTTTGCACTAAGGATTGTGGGTTTTTAGTAACACCAAGGGGGTAATTCAGCAAAGTGTGAACTCACCTTGCAATGCTTCGCCTCAGCTCGTACAGACTGTTATGCGCTTGCTGATGTCCTACATGCGAACATCAGCGAACGCTTTAAAGGGATTCCAGTCTTGCGAGGCGTCTCGAGTGGTCTCGCCGAGACTGGAATCCCTTTAAAGAATTCACTGATGAGGCGAAGCATTGCAAGGTGATTTTGCATCTTGCTGAATTACCCCCTAAGGGACACATTTTCTAAAGTGGAACAGGCTTTGACTAGTAAATGCCGGAGAAACAGCCTATATTTAACAGTGCTGCTATTTTCTCCTATTTGCTAAGCTCTTCAAAACCATTTTATCTCCTAAAAGAACTCTCCACCCTCAGGCTGGCGTAATCCCATTATTCCCTATGGAGTTGATCCTGTCATTTAGCCTAAGTACAAAATATTTTCCCATAGAAAAGAGACATCGATATTGATCTATAATGGAAGGAACCATCATAGAAAAGTATTGCAAAGTTTCCCCTGTTCATTTATTTTGATGGGGAAACATTTTTATTGATCCTTTTTAAATCATGGGAATCAAAAAGTCCAGGGAAACAAGGTCTCAGTAGATATGCCCCATGCATGTTAGCACACCTGTAGTTACGTTTCAGAAGTTGGAAATATGGAGCTAAACTTATATAACCACAATGTTTTTGAATAACAAATTTTATAAGCTTGATACCATGAACATTATAAAACCAATCGTTAGATTTTATTAACTGTAATAAGAAAAATTAAAAATTAGCTTGTTGCTTTGATATCAAATCCTCTGTGTAAGTAACACACAATTCATGGGTTAAGATTTAGTTAAAAAAAAAAACAAAAAAACAAAACAAAACAATATTCCTCATTGCTTTTAATGTTTAAACAAATGCTATTTATAAAAGAATGTAGAGTACAATGCCACAGGCTATGCCAGAGGATTCTGGCAAGAACAAGGAATCTCAAGTTGCCTTTTCTTCTCTAACAACTAGCATTAGTGTAAAAGAAGTATAATTGCTTTGAATGTTTATATGGGCATAGATTCTTTATTTTGTAATTGCATTTGTAATCAGTGACTGGTTTTAATTATCATAGTTAATTGAATTTTAGATGTTACAGTCAAAGTTTTCATTATATCGAGTAGATTTTCACTGTCGCTTAGAATGAATATTCGCATAATGGTAAACAATAAAAGATCAGGAGAAAATGCATCACTTTCAGTATAGTTCAGTAGTTACAATAGATTTTGCAAATGAAGTTATCTCATAAGCATAATGTCAGTGTATCGGGCATCAGGCATATTTAAAAAGAAGAGTTGTAAAAAAGGGCATGACTTATTTTTAAAGGTACAGTAATTGCACAGGGGTGAGTGTAGGCCAGCGGTTAGCTCTGTCCAATAGGAGTCTGATGAACAGCTTCCCAATAGAGATATCTCGTGTCTAGGCTAAGGCAATCACCTAAGACCTGCAGACATTTTCTCATTAAGAACCCTGCTTGGATCTACTGCTGTGTCCTACTGAATGTATTTTCTGTACTGTGTAAGTATTTTGTCTTACAATAAAAGTTGCATAAACTATTTAAAGTATATCTGGTGCAGCTTCTTTTATCTCACCCCACTCAGATCTAAGTCCAGGTAGGAAGGACTTAAGGTCCCCTAGAGTTTCTAAAATTTCAGTTTAAACTTTGCATTACTTTGGTCCTACAGCCTTTCTTTTCAACGTTTTTGACGTTCTTTTTCAAATTGCTGGACTTTTGGATTCTGCTCTTTTATAAAGGAAAAATATAAAATAATCAATTCTGATAAAGATCAATAGCAATAAATCCGGATCCATCAAAATAGCCACAGTTTGCTCTGCTTTTTGGCAATTCTCATTCTATTGAAGATCAATGTTGACAGTCTTTTTCTTCATGAAAAATCATGTGACTGTGGCAAGATGTTTGGACTGACTCCATATAAAAATAATGGGTTTTTGCCAGCCTAAAGCAATCAAACACTTCTCTATAGTCTCATCAACCTTGTCAACAAACAGAACTTTTAAACCTGAAATTGCAATTTATTTATTTATTTTTTATTATCGATCGTGCACTGCACTATTTCAAGGACAGACACAGTTAAAAAAATGTGAAATCCTTACAATCCTAATTTAGTTTGTTGAGAAAAGGAGAATGTCAAATGTGTTTTACCACTGTTATGTGGCTTCTTGTTGCAGTGGTGGAACTATTATTGCTTTTTTTTTTTTTATACAGATCATGTGACACTTCCATGTCTCTGTTTCTGTCAATATTGTCCATCTTTATGCATGACACAAAATTTATAATGAATTAACATGTTTCAATGGAAAGTTAAAAAAAAATGGTAAGCACAAAAAAAAAAACCCAACGTAGATGCAACTAGGGGCCAAACATTTCTGTAGGGTATCTAGGGGCCACACATTTCTGTAGGGTATCTAAGGGCCACATATTCCTGTAGGATATCTAGCATCCAAACATTTCTTTAGGGTATCTAGGAGCAACACATTTATGTAGGGTATCTAGGGACCACACATTTTGGATGAGTATCTAGGGGCCACACATTTCTGTAGGGTATCTAGGGGCCACATATTCCTGTAGGATATCTAGCATCCAAACATTTCTTTAGGGTATCTAGGAGCATCACATTTATGTAGGTTATCTAGGGACCACACATTTCTGTAGGGTATCTAGGGGCCACACATTTCTGTAGGATATCTAAGGGGCCACATATTCCTGTAGGATATCTAGCATCCAAACATTTCTGTAGGGTATCTAGGGGCCACACATTTCTGTAGGATATCTAGGGGGCCACATATTCCTGTAGGATATCTAGCATCCAAACATTTCTTTAGGGTATCTAGGAGCATCACATTTATGTAGGGTATCTAGGGACCACACATTTCGGATGAGTATCTAGGGGCCACACATTTCTGTAGGGTATAATAAAGTTTATTTGACATTCTCTGTTTCACTGTAATAAAAATGTACAGCTTTGACAGATATGTCAAATGTTGTTGTCATTCTGTTGGAAGTAATCTAATAACCATAAGCATCAAGGCAATTGGCTTTGTATATATTAGTAAAATCAATATTATGTCCAGTAAAAATGTCCTTTAACTACATGAAAACACCATTAACATTTGGTTCCCATGACAATTTTACCCTTACGTCATGTAGTTGTATGTTTTCAAAAGGCTGTTTTGGATGAATTATCTCATCTAATGGAATGTCACTAAAGAGCTCATGCAAAGGTAAAAACAAATAACTGGCTTTACAAAGCTGCCTGTGTAACCATAATATAGTTAGAACAAGTCAAAAATGTGTTCATTTCATTTTTTTAGATTTAAAAGAAAGGGATTAATAAAATGATTTTTATTTGAAATTGCCTTTAATGCTTTAAATGGTGGCAATCTAAGGTATTGTAGTATTTCTTCTTTCTATTCTGACTCCTTACATCTCTATTATTGCACTTATTCCTAGTACAAATATTAATAGTGCTAGATTTAAATCTCAGGGGGTTATAAGCACAGAATGCTTGGTGCCTTAAGGCCACAAGTATTAATTGACCACACCGCTTTGCACAAGTAATCACAGACTGTATTGTGAAGTAAATGAAATGATTTAATGAAACCACAAATGTCAAGCTGAACATCTGAATATTCAAAATACTGTTTTAGAATGTATCTTTCTGATCCCCCTTTCAAATGTCCCTGGATGGGAATGGTACTCCATTCCATCTGAACTTCCTGTAGGCACAGGTCTCTCCTGCCAATAGGAAAATCCTGCACTGGAAAGAAGAATACTTGAGTGTACAGATCTTTTCAATATTTTACAACAGTTTAAATTCAAAATACATATTTAAAGGGCAAATTTGTCAAAGGATGAAATCTGACATTTGCTCTTTTTGATTTCTTTCACAGCTCCATTTATATTAAGGGGGATACAAGATATTTATCAGGATTTCATAATGGATAAAATGATCACAGACAGACAGAATGCTTTTATGAGGGACTAGGGACAACTAGAAAATGAGCCATAAATCTCCTGTAATTTGTTTGAACTTGAGAATGCATCATCTCTGCTATTTACAAATCACTCACACTATCTCTCCTTTACAGAGCAAGATATTTTGGATCCTTTTATGCCACCTCACCCTAAGCTTCTTGCTGAAAGTTTATGGCTACTTACCTCCAAGCCCCTATGATTCATAAGTCAATTATTGACACCTTGCACTGATGAGGTCTAACAACACTGAAACATATCATGTCTGCAGGTTGGATATATGACTCAGCATTTCAGGTTGTTTTGGGCCAATAAACCAGTAGTTGTGGATGTTCTGTTGGCCACAGGGACATATTTGAGTGATTTTCATGTCCCCACCCACTTTTTCATGAGTACTGGTTAGACATTTGATTTTTGGTATTGTGTTAAAATGTTATCTTGTAGCAAAATCAAGGTACCTTCTGTCTTGTCCTTTTTCTCCTAGTAAATGGAGGAGTTTTGATCCTACCTCACTCTATCAATGCTGATATTGTTCCACAAAAACTACTGGTAGATAGAATCATAGAATTATGGGCTGAAAAGTGTTGAAAGCTATAAGTCATAGAGAACAAAAGCTATTGTTATTAATATGGAAATATTCGAATGGAAAGAAAGATTAGAAAGAGAAGTGGCAGATAAGATACAATATAGATGAATGTAGAGTTATGTATGTACTGTTGTCATAGCATTAAGCAAGTGATATATATTGTAAGCAGTGCTTGAAGTGGGTTATCAAAACATGAGGGACAACAGAAAATTCAAACCATCCTCTGCTTTCTTTGACCTATACATTGCTTCATTTATCAGTGTCCCTACTTTCAAAGTGCCTTGTTGTGCCCAACTACAACCTGCTAGCTACTGACCCAACACCACAATCCCTGCTACAGCTCTACATGTACTAAAATGTTATTTTCCATCACTATTGGAAAGTGCCAGTCACTGTCCAAATGAGATCATAATGGTAAGTTTGCCCCATTTAATGCATTTACAATGTGCCAGTGAACATCACAGTTCTTATCAGAAGTACCAGTTTCTATGCCAGTGCCAGTTACTTCATCAATGTGAGTAACTGCTGAAATGGCATGCCATTTGAGTGCCATTATTGTACAATGTGGCAACAATTTCCCCACTACCACAGGTACCATTGCACATGTCAGTTACTGACCCGATGTCAATAGCCATAAGACAAACCCAGTACAGATTGCCAAATAGGCATGCACCAAGACATAAACAGATCAGATTGCCAATCAGATACATCACCAAGTCTTACCAAAAATGTCAAATGCCTGTCAGGCATACACAGATACAGTGCCAACATGCCAAGTAGCCCTGTATCTCGCAGTCTTTATCCATTTACTAACTGTATTGATAGTACCTACTGCAGTTCCCATCAACAGCACCTAATGCTTTAGTGCAACTAGTTAAAAGTATTGACTCACATTTATACTAAGATCTTAGAAGAAAGAGAAAGTATAAAGGTGAATGTGGTGGGATAATGGGAGGATATAATGAACAGGAAAAAAATCTACAATTTTTCCAAAATTGCTGTTGCACAGATTAAAAGCTCCATTGGTAAAATTACAAAATAAATGCCCTCCATTCAAAGTTTCCAAAAATTAGTATGCCACTTTTAATCAAGCTCTAGAAATGATTTAATGATTAGGAATAGAAATTGATATAGGAACAACAGTAAAGAATAAACTTGGTATCAGTCAGCCATTTAAATAGCTAAAAAACATATTTAACATGTACAAATGTTATGCTTTTCGCTGGTATGTACTCGTACACTCTCAGTGACAATAAATTGAATCTTAGGGGGTAATTCAGCAAGGTGCAAACTCACCTTGTGATCCTTTGATTCACCTCGCCGAGACTGTTACGCGCTTGCTTCTCTCCTACATGCGGACATCACCGAACGCTTTAAAGGTACTTCGCCTCACCTCGCGACCACTCAAGTTGCCTCGCTGAGACTGGAACACCATTAAAGTGTTCGGTGATCTCCGCGTGTAGGGGAGAAGCAAGCGCGTAACAGTCTCGGTGAGGTGAATCGAAGGATCGCAAGGTGAGTTTGCATCTTGCTGAATTACCTTAATCTTAAAATGGGAATAGACTCAAGGGAAACAAGGGTTATTTTGCATATGTTGAAATCCTTGGTTGGGGAATTGTTTTACGTATCTGTAAAAACAATTGAGGAGCTAAAAATGGATGAGGAACACATCACCAAATTAATTCAGGGTATGGTAGGATTTAGCTGTATGGAAAGTCGGTAGAATTTGAGTTTGTTTACTATATAAAGTTTTAATGCCATAATTTCTCTAATGAACCCACGAAAGATGTTAGTATTTACTTATAGCACAGCAGGAAATTCTTTAATAGGCAGTCAGATGATGCAACTCCGTAGCAATGGGGGCTGGTATTTAAGATTTGATTTAAAATTGGGCTTTAAAATAGGTAAGGATGCTGGTTTAGCAGGAAAAGACATTCTAGCTAGGAGTGATCCAGCAATGTGGTTTCCTTGATAATCAGAAATAGAATTAAAAACAATTGGTAGAATTTATTAACAAGGGAAATCTTTCCAGAGTTCTACTAACCCATAATAAGCAACCAGGGCCG
>WMED01029528.1:0-10251 GCA_019650415.1 Pipa parva
ATTAAGGGGATGACAGCAGGTTTGGTTACATTTCAGGAGTTATTCACTAAGGTGCAAATTCGACTGTCGAATTCGCAAACAGCGGAATCCCATAGTAAATCCACTACAATTTCTCCATTGTAAAGTTGCAACAATTTTTAATGTTAAGATTGCAACAATTTTCCCATAATAAAGTCGCGACTGCAACAATATTCTCATTATGAAGACGTGACTGCGACAGTAGCAGCCTATTGCGACTGTCTTTATCTGGCGAATTGGCACCTATACGCAACAATTCAGATTTTAGTGAAAAACCCCCTGAATCTCTAGCTACGAATGAATCACACCGCTTTGCAGTTAATCATTTTACCCCATTTATTTGATTCTGCAGACAAAACAGGACTTACTGCAAATATTCCTTTACAATGGCGTGTGAATATTCTTACAAGAGGGAGGAAGGCTGCACCTGACATCTCCATTCATAAGAAATGCATTCATGGTTGCTAGGCAATGCTCCATGTGTAATTACCTTCACTCCATGGAACCTCAGGGGTGTGTTTATCTCTGTGCTCAGCAATGGTTCCCTTTTCACTTGTGCTCAGGATTACAGAGTCATAGAACATAAAACAGCAGGGCAGAGTTTATTTAAAAATACTATTTTACCTGAGTCTTAGGTCGCTTGGAATTTACACTGCCCTGAAAATACCAAAAAAATGCATCCGCATAAAAAAATGAAAGAGTTTTAGGTCAAGTCATTTTGCCCAAGTTGCGTAAAAGGTCAGAATTCTCATTCATTCACCCCCTGATCTTTGCATGATCAGTAAAATCCAGAAAGTGGAATATTCGGAACTAACTCGGATGCTCACGACAAAGCTCCTGATATCATTGTGCGTGTGCGTGGTTAATTAGGCTATTCATCAAGCGTCAGAATCTCTTGCAGTAGCGAATTCCACACGATCAATGAAGCAAATTAGGGGGATGACAGCAGGGCTGCTACTGTCCGACTGACTATGCCTGGGGTGATTTTCAGTGGGGTTGACAACCAGGTTACATTTATAAAGAGTCATTTGTACCATTATACTACAGTTTTATATAGGCAATTTAATGTAAAGTGACCCGATTTTATATACATTAGAAAATTACTGCTGCACTGCACTACCAGAATCCTCTGTTTAGTGCAGGGGTCGGCAAACTATGGCTCTCGAGCTAGATGTGGCTCTTTTGATGGCCATATCAGACTCTTTGACTGTAATGAGTGGTACTCACATGCAAACACTGCTCATTACAGTCTGCTGGCTAATCGCCGGCAAGCGCTGTAGAGACAAAGCTCTCTTAGTGCTTCCGGGTTGCTAGCCAATCTGGAGCCATTGACGTCACTGGCTTCTGGGTTGCTAGCCAATCTGGAGCCGCTAACATCACTTCTGGATTCAAAAAGGCTGAGCAGAGCTGCACGTATATGGCTCTCTCAGCCCAAAAGGTTGCCAACCCCTGATTTAGTGAATAAGACAGTAGAAAATTAGCAAGTATCAAAGCATAGCAACCCGAAATGATAAGAAGTCACACTTTGATGAATAAGTCCATTGTGGATTGTTGCCCCTCAGGTTTTTATTATGTCTTCTAGGTTATCTTATTGTTGCTTGTTCCTGATAATACAAGCAAAGCATCATCACAATCTAAATTTCCTTAATTCATCATCAGCGCAACGTGGCAACGTGTGGATATAAATACGTTTGTACATGGGATCCTAAATCTATTTCAGTATTGAATTTTAATTATGAATCACTGATAATTCTATCTATTGCTAAGTAAGCTTCAGTGCTATCTAGAGTCATTGAATTTATTTATGATGATATCCAGGTGAGATGTAAAATTTCATGCTTAAAAGGTAAAGAAAAAAAAGAGGAAAGATGCTAAAAGGTAAATTGACCCAGAGCTACATCTTTGTCCCCTCAGTATACGGTATATAGTCATAACCATGAACTTCTTTTTTTTTTTTAATTGCCCGGGTGTGATGTCATAAAAAGGAGAGAACTCCACCCCTTATTTTACATCATATGGCCTAGTCCCACCACTCTAGTCAGGTGGAGAATCTGCACTAATCCAACATAAGCAACAACAAAACAAAGGGGGTTATACCTGTATATGGGCGAAATTTATTAAAGTAGGAAAAGCCGTTTGCGCTTTTCTGAATTTAATAACTCAAGAGAACGCTTTGAAGTTTCTCCCGGTAAGTATGGCGAGATTTGACTCGTGCGATACTTGCTGTGAGAAACTTTTTTTATTGGATATATACATGGAATGGTAGCCATACTGTATGGTTACCCTTTCCATGGATATATTTAATGATAAAAAGTTTGTCACGGTAAGTATCGCACGATGCAAATCTCGCGATACTTACCGGGAGAAACTTCAAAGCGTTGTCCTGATTAAAGTCAAAAAAGCTGAAAAGGCTTTTCCAACATTAATAAATTTCGCCCATAGACTAAAGTGAGAATTTGACTGTTGAATTCTCAAACAGCGGATTCAATTATCAAATCCACGACCAATTTCCCATTTTAAAGTCGCGACTGTGACAATTAGAAAGCCACAACCAATTTCCCATTTTGAATTTGCGACTGTGGCAATTAGAAAGTTGCGACTGTGACAATATTCTCTTTAGAAAGCCACAACTGCGGCAGTAGTAGTCTATAGCAACTGTCTTTAGCTGGCAAACTCACGTCTTTACACAACAATTCGGACTTTAGCCAATAACCCCAAAAGAACCTCAAAAACACTTTACATCCCATATGAGCTGGTTAAAATTAGATCTTCATAAAGGTCAGGACTCCGGTGGCTTGGAATAGAACAACCAACTGGAGGTCAATTAGGTGAATTTCTTACTAAGAATAAGGCCTTGAGTCAGCAGCAGGTCCTGATGCAACACTACATATTCTCATCTATTTCTTCTCCCCTCAAGGATCAGCCTTACATACCCTCTACAGAGACCTCAAACACAATAACAACTCTTTATAGATGGCTGGAGTGTAGTACATCTACTGTGCAGCAGTAATCATTATTGGTCAGCAGACACTAACAGTACATTACATAAAGCTATGTTGTCACAGCAACACAAACATAGCAACAGCTTACCTAGTTTGTATGTATGTATGTATGTATAATTTAATTTATAATGCACCACAAACATACTCAGCACTGTACAGTTTATTAATAAAAATAAAATAAAGACATGGGAAAAGTGCATTAAACAATTCAGTATGAGATCACAAGGATACATCACTTTAAGTGCTACTGTATGTTGAGGCTGAAAATATTGGAGGTCCCTGCCCCATAGAGCTTACAGTCTAATTGGGAGAAAGATTTACATACACAGATAGATGGGTAATAAGAGCTGTGACAATGGCGGTTATTCACTAAGATGCGAATTCGACTGTCAAATTCTCAAACAGCGGATTCCCATAGCAAATCCGCAAAAATTTTCTCATTGTAAAGTCGCAACAATTTTTAGTGTTAACATTGCGACAATTTTCCCATAATAAAGTCGCGACTGCGACAATATTCTCATTATAAAGACGCGACAGTAGCCGCCTATTGTGACTGTCTTTATCAGGCGAATTCAAACCTATATTCAACAGTTCGGACTGTATTGAATAAAATGTGTTGAAACACAAGTCGGTAAATAAATATAAATATTAAGTATAAATGGCTAAGTATTCAATAAAATAGATACATAAAGATCAGTGATAAATATCAGTGTTAGTGCTGCTCCAAAAGTTAGGATTTCAGTCTGGCTTTAAAAGTGCGGAGGGAATGTTCCTGGCGAAGATAAAGGGGTATAGAATTCCAGATGTGAGGGGCAGAGAGAGAAAATGAGTTTAAGACGAGAAAGGGGAGTTGTGGTGTGTGGCACGCAAAGCTGGTTGCTTTGGGAGGAGCGCAGTTAATGACAAGGAATGTACGGAATATGAGAGAGGAAATATAGGGAGGGGCAATAGAGTGAAGTGCCTTAAATGTCAAAAGGAGAACATTGTAAATGATTCATTTGCTTACAAGGAACCAAGGAGCAGAGAAAGATTGAGAGAGAAGCTATCCCCTCTGGGGAGAGAGGGAGACAATTCTAGTAGGGGAGAATTATCCATGAATCCTTATTACATATATTATGGTTGTATATAAACTTGAATGTACATATAACTTTCAAGCCAGACCTTCATATGTAGATACCTCCATTTGCACATATCTAGCATTACCCGCACTTGCATGGGTTTCCTCCAGGCACTCCAGTTTCCTCCCCCAATTAAAAAACATACATCATTGTCTGTCTATGTCTGTGTGACTGAATAGGGAAACTAGACTGTAAGCTCCACAGGGCAGGGACTGAAGTGAATGAAGAACTTCTGTAAAGCGCTGCGTAATATAGTAGTGCTATATATATTATATATAAATAAAAATGAACAAAATACTTACGTTGATGGAACATTTTACCTTGAAAAGAATATTTTTGTCTCAAAATCCACCTAGCTCCTCCTAACTCCGCTGTTAAAGTCAGTTATGATTCATATTTATCCTGCAACAATCCACCTTAAGGTGCAGTAGATAAAGTGTGAGAATCTCAAAACTGTCACTCGGTAGACAGAACCCAATTTATGGGGCCTATTCATGACACTCCAAACAGTTGCATGAAAGGACTGAATTCACATTAATTCGCCACTTCTTGTCTGCATATGTTCTTCATCCTCTACGATGTGGCGAATTTGCATCCAATTCAGATTCTTTCGACAGTAATGGACTTATGGAGCTCTTTACAATACTTTGTGTGCGTGCACACAGGTAATTCACCAACTCATCAAGCATTGGACTCTGTCAAATAAGTGGATTAAGCAAAGCATATTACGGCATGTCAAAGTGATGAATTAGGGTTTCGATCACAGGGCTCCTACCATCCAATTGACTACTGCGTCAGACGTTGCTTGCTTCTTCACTATGGGAAATCACCTCTTAGTAAATACAGACCAAGTCGGCCTTTCATATACAAGCCCTAAAGTCTTCTACACTAGGGAAGACATAAAGTTGTTGCTCATATCTATTTTTTTTTTTAATTTTTGCAAATCTTTTGAAATCTTTAACATTAGTGGTCTTTTCAACATTCATTTTAATTAACATTGTGCAGAACTTACAAACCGACTCCTAAAATGTTTAACATACACCTATGAAGAAATGATTCATTCCAACATTCCAAATTCCGCCCTTTAAATCTGATTCCCTGCGAACCGCACTGTACTTATAAAGTAATGTTTAGCCACAAAGAGGTCTTGATTGTCAAAATAATCTGTAAGCTTATACGTGTATTTTATTGGTTCATTTATATATCACTACTATATTACACAGCGCTTAACAGAGGTTTGTCATTCACTTCAGTCCCTGCCCCGTGGAGCTTACAATCTAGTTTCCCTATTCAGTCACTCACACATAGACAGACACAAATGTACGTTTTTAGATTGTGGGAGGAAACCGGAGAGCCCAGAGGAAACCCACGGGGAAAATATTCAAACTCCATGCAGATGAAGTCCAGGGTGGAATTGAACCCTCAGCCCAGAACCCAGCACTGCAAGGCAGTCGTGCTAATCACTGAAACACTGCACTGTTATGTTCCCTTTATGTTTGTTATGTTTCCCTTCATTCCTGGCTGATACTAAAATAATTATGATAAAAATCAGCACATAAAAGTCAATAGGGATTTAACTTAAGCCAGAAGCTGTTGCTTAAAGCGATCCTTTTTTGTTTCATATATGCTTTTATTTATATTGCATAGATTCCAAAAATAACATTGACAAAATGAATTGTATGTCGCAAGGGGATGCACTCACTGTTTACCGAACTCATAAAATACATTCCATTAAGGGCTAAATAGCAGTAAAAGCCAATAAATGAGGGTTGTAATGTTATATGAAAGCTTGCATGAAATAAAAGAGTTTATATCCAGCAGAGCTGATATGATGGATGTATTTTCTGTAGTGAATGGGGGGAATAGAAGAAGTGAAATATTTATTTATTTTTAAAAGCTTGGGGAGGGGGTAAAGAAGCCTCCAGAGATTGCAATTATCCATGTGCCATCATTTAAATAGGCAACAGCTGGCACACTCAGTGGCATGTGAAGGTCTAACTTGGGAAATACAGTGCTACATTTTGATTCCAACCCACATTAATCCACATTTGATTGGAAGCTTCAGCTGAGAATGTTCCACAGGAACATCAAGGAAAGCCAAAAAAAAAAGGCCAACCCTCCCATTGGTTTATTTGTGCATATCTGCTATTTAATTAAAGCAAAGATGACAGAAAACCATATTAAAATGAATCTAAAAATGCAGTTTGTTTAATTTTAGCCACAGATTTCTAATAGGGCATTGATTTAAAGTGGGAATTATCCAGTTTGCCTAAACTATGTACCTTGATTATTTAGCAATAAATAAATAAATGAATGATATTTTATGTGAAATTGCATATTTATTACAAATTTCACCAGCGACGTTGTGGCAGTTCAGGTATTCATCTATCCGCTCCTGTGCTAACACCTGAAACACAGACTCAAATTTAAACTGTCTCCTGGCAATCTCCTCGTGGATGGCCAAGCGCTAGCTCAAATTAAATCTCTTTAAAAGGGAATTGATTATTTTTCAATTATTTTTCCACCCAAACCTGGACCCGCTCCTACCTTTTCAGTTCTAGTGGATGGTGCCATCATCAACCCTGTAACCTCTGCACATTGTCTTGGGGTGACTTTTGGCTCTTTCCTTCTCTAAACATATCTCTTCCACTACTAAAACCTGTTGATTTTTCCTTCAAAACATTGTCAAGATTCACCTTCTCTCTCGCTCCACTGCTAACACCCTCATGCATGCTCTTGTCCTTTTCTGCCTGGTCTACTGCAATATTCTTCTATCTGGTCTTCTGGCTTCCCGCCTCTCCCTAGTCTAGTCTATTCTAAAGTCCACAGCCAGAATTCTCTCCCTCTCTACCTAGAGGGGTTAGCTTCTCCCCCAATCTCTCTCTGCTTCTTGGTTCCCTGTAAGCAAATGAATAATTTACAGTGTTCTCATTTTGACATTTAAGGCACTTCACTCTACTGCCCCTCCCTACATTTTCTTTCTCATATGCCCACGCATTCCTTGTCTCAACTGCGCTCCTCCCAAAGCAACCAGCTTTGCGTGCCACACACCACTACTGCCCTTTCTAGTCTTAAACCATTTTCTCTCTCTGCCCCCCCCCCCCCCCCCCCCCCCCACACACATCTGAAATTCTATACCCCTTTATCTACGCCAAGAACATTCCCTCCGAACTTTTAAATCCAAACTGAAATCCTACCTTTTGGAGCAGCGCTAGCACTGATATTTATCACTGATTTTCATATATATATATTTTATTTAATACTTAGCCATTTATGCATAATATTTGTATTTGTTTATGGACTTGTGTTTCAACACATTGTCACAGCTCTTATTACCCGTCTGTGTATGTAAGTCTTCCACCCATTTAGATTGTAAGCTCTACAGGGCAGGGACCTCCAACATCTTGTGTCAACCTCAACATATAGTAGCACTTAAAGTGATGTATCCTTGTGATCTCATACTGTATTATTTAATGTATTTTTCCCTTGTCTGTGTTTTATTTTTATTATTAAACTGTACAGTGCTGCATATGTTTGTGGCACTTTATAAATAAAAATTATACAAACATACATTTAAAAGGTACATACTGACTATTTTCTATTTATCATTCTAGCAATACTGAAAAAGCTTTAGAAACTGTAACAACTGAATTGTCTGTCGCTAAAATATATGCAAAATCCAATTGCTTCAACCAGTATAGCTACATTACCATTTCTAATGTTCATTTGCTCATATTGGTAGCATAAGTAAGTACATAACTACCATCAGCTGTACATGAAGAGGGTGTCTGGTCCCTAGTTTTGATGAATATGCTACAATACATCACAACTACTGTTTACACCTGCGTATACTCAAATTTTCTTCATCAAAGTGTATCCACGCTGAGTAGTGAACATGCACAGCTGACCTAATTAATACGAAAATACGCTCTATAGAGACTCGTCTCCATTTGTAGATAAATATTGCATGACCTTCAATTTATAGTCAAAAGAAGACATCTTTGATTTAACCAGTCACATGATTTAAATGCACTCTCGCAGTTGAAGAGACGTGCTGCAAAGTCCCGTAAGATGTAGGTGCGCCACAATGTTCCAGTCGGACAAATAAACAACATTTTAAGAGCACACAGCTAATAAATTCATTTTCAATCTACATATCGCTGGTACAGCCAGAAGGCATGCTGAGAAGTGAAGCCTAGATATCTATGGCAATTCAGAGATATTTGAAAACAATTACTATTTGCAATTTTTTTTAAAGAAAAAGTTAAAAATTAAATTCTATTCAGCCACAACATTAAGACCGCTTTGAAATAGCGTTGAATAACACTGATTATCTTATGACAATGGCACCTGTCACAGTGTTGGAAATATTATAGAGGAAGTGAACAATCTGTTCTTGTTGAAAGTATGTAAAGTGGGACATTGTGAAGATCTGAACAAGTTGACAAAAGCCAAATTGTAATAGCTAAATGGATAGGTCAGAGCATCTTCAAAACAGCAGATTGAGGGCAATTCCAGATACGATCCTGTTATCATCTATTAATATTAGACTAGAGCATCAGGGTCCACTAAGAAAAAAATATATCTTTCTTTTCTCTTCATTTCTGGTTTCAATCCCTAGAATCTCCTTAGATTCTACCTTTATTTGTTTCTAAACCCATACCTGATTTAAACAAGAATACAACATGACCATGTTATTTCCAACTCTAGAGTGGCCCACCGAGATTGTCCCCTTTGTCCCGGTGGGTCAAACATCACTACCAAAAAGTGGTCCAAGGAAAGATGAATGATGTACCTGTGTCAAGGTAATCATTGCCCACAATCTGCAGCTATTGTCTTGGTGCTACTGTAGATAGTACAGGACACCTTCAGATATCTTTTTGAATACATGCCCCAACCATTCAGAGCTGTTTTGGTGGCACAAAAGGGAAACTACACAATATCAGATAGCTGGTCTTAATGCCATAGCCAAAAATCAAGCAGATTATTTATGGAGAATAATGTTACAATGTCATTTTTTGAGATGTTGCCCCTATTAAACATGACCCATGACTTTCATTTTTGTTAACATGCCACAACATCTGTTTGTTAAATGCGGCGTAAGAGGAAAGGGTCACCGGAAGCTTTTATTGATTGCTTCTCTATGTCCTAGCTTACCCTGGCAGGTAGTCACACTAAAGATTTAAATGATGATTAGACACATGTAATGAGAATCAATGCAAAATAAATTATCAAGCAGAAATTGCACTTTTTTTTTTCAATCAAGAACGCAGAAATTCTATTGAAATCTGATCCTGAATCTGCAGTTTTCTGGAAAGTTAACCAGCTCCTGAATTAATTAGTCTGTAGTGTGTGCGCCTCGTGGCTGCTGACTGACCATCAAATACTATTATTTAGTCCCCGCTTGTAGCAGACGCCATTATTTTTGTAAAAGACGGCATCAGTTTCCGCAGGTAATTCAGGTCACGTCCACAAGCCCAGAATCAGGTTTCATCAAAACCTGCCCTCAGCTGCACTCATTGATTTTGCTTTTCAACAAACTCTTTAACCCCTTCCATCTTAACATTAAAGTAAAAAAAATGCATACAATCCACGTTCTACTGCGTTTATTCAACTGAATATCCACAAATCTGAAATCTGCTCCATAATCTAGATAAAAACGCATGGCATTTCCAAAGCAAGAAAAATGGCCGGCTTGTGGGTTCGGTTGCTCGAGACTATGAAGGTACATTTCGCCATCTAAATATCATGGGTGTTATAATTTATTATCAGAAGGTTATATCAATCATCCAGTGTTATTTAACTAACGGTTTCATTAGTGGAAATACAGCATTGTTCATTTTTTTTTTCCTTTTAAATAAATATGTTCACCGAATTCCACTAGTAATTCAGTCGGTTTCTTCTGTGGTTTTTCCTTCTTTGAAGCCAATTTAGACGGAGGTGACTCTGTCAATTCACTGTAAAATCAAGTTGCTGGGGGGGAGGGGGGGAGAGTACTTCCTATAAATAGGACTCCAGTCTCATTTTAAATCATAAAAGCAGTAGAAGAAGAACAACAGAACCAAAAACAACCTATAAGATTGGATGTCCTACTCATTCATCAACTCTCTGCA
>WMED01029529.1:0-10250 GCA_019650415.1 Pipa parva
TACTTCTTGTGAGGCGCTGTTACTGTTAGACAAACCTTTTTGTCTTCTGCATTTTTTCCTGTGAGTAATATCCTCTATACATCAGGGGAATGAAAAAGTACAGGGAAACAAAATTTGACAGCAAAAGGGAGTAAAATCAATTGAACTGGTTGAATTGGTCTTAGTAAATATGCCCTATCTGTGTTGTACAGGAGCTGCACCAAGGATTTTAAGAAATCGAGCCAAAAAAAAAAAAAAAAGCCTCAAAATGTTCCCTTAATTGCACTTCAGTAAGTTATATGACATATATTAAGATTGCCTCTTAATGTAGTGGCATGTGTATTGTGGAGCAAAGTCTAAAGCCATTTTTATCTGTAGGATTGGTTCTTTAATACAAATGTTTATCACAGGACTCCAAAACCTTCTGATGTTGTTTCATGTTGATTGTAATTTTACCATGTGTTATCTACAGCTAAACTGTTAACATCTGAATAGACTAAATGTACCACTGCGTCATAATTCTGCATGACTTTTCATGAAAATGGCCACACTAGCAAATGGTGAAATTATATCTTATTGTTCAGAATTAGATACCACAAGAGCAACCTTTTTCATGTTGATTGTAAGAGAACTGATGTCCTAAAGGAGTAATGTCACTTTGCAGAGCAGTTTAGAATAGAATCTCAATAAGACTTGGTAGCTGCTGATATATGCTGAAATAAATTAAGTCCGTGAAGGGCTTTAATGCATTACCATTAAGAAGTCATAAACGTATGACCTTGGCATAAATTTTCTATTTAGCAGTGAACAATGTACCACTCTAACATTTACTTTTTCCTCTGTAGACCTGCCATTAGGATAGCAAATGCATGTGTCTGCCCTTACAAGATATATTTCAGTCATCGCACAAAACATTTCATATTTCTGTTCCTTGACAGTAAAGAATCCTTTTATCACGTTAAGAATCAAAGAATTTGAGAACTCATAAAAAAATAGAAATAAAATGTTCCTTAATATTTTAAGTTTGTCTCTCAGAATTCACTTACTGCTGAATGACTGTCAGCAAATGCTGGAAACTGCAGTCTAAGGATGAGTGTGGGGTTGCAAGTTGCCTATCACTGCTGTAAGTTAATGTCTATTATATGTACAGGGCAGCTGCTCTCTTAGGGTATAAATAGGCCCATAAACTGTGATGTAATATTTGGATATGCTCATCCCCCACACCACAAAACAACTGTCACCAATCCAAAACCTCCGTTTTAAGCCACCTTCTTAATTTAACCATATCCCATAACCCTTGCACAGGTCCCTTGTATGCTAACAATCTCAGCAGCCCCTGTAATCATGATACAGACAAATTCTATTATTTGCTGACATATTATTGTAAACAGATTGGTTACTCATGTCTTTAAATGAATATGGTCTTTCAGGTCACTGATGTCATGTTTGAAATGTGTTGTGCGATAATAGAAACATTATTAATTTTGGAACTCAACATGTAAAAAGTAATGATACTATTTGAACATCCTTATGCTAAGGCAAGATAAAGTTGGGATCAATTTCCTATTTGTTTTGAGGGTTTACTGAATTTTGAAATAGCAGTTTTTTTGCCGTAATGATAAATTAGTTCTGCAAATAAAAATCTAATTAAAATATAAACATATTAGAAAATTTCCAAATAGTGACTTCACATACCAGCCACAAAAAAGCTAGTTATCCAATATGTCAAATATGTGCATCAACTTACTGACATCAGCAAAAGGTATGGGGATATCCTTAAGGGGGTTATTCACTAAGGTGCGAATTCAACTGTTAAATTTGCAAACAGCAGATTCCCATAGCAAATCTGCGACAATCTCCCCATTATAAAGTCGCGAACATTTTTAAAGTTAAGATTGAGACAATTTTCCCATAATAAAATCGCGACGACAATATTCTCATTATAAAGACACAACTGCAACAGTAACAGCCTATTGCAACTGTCTTTATCTGGCGAATTCGCACCTATACACAATAATTTGGATTTTAGTGAATACCCCTCTAAGGGTCCACCATTAGTGAGGGTCTTAGTGCTACAGAACTAAACAGTCCGGATTTTTCAGCTTACATGATATAATACAAAATTCAATAGGGTTTTATTTATTTTACAAAACATTTCCGCATAAAAATTACATTTCCTTTTTATATATGCAACCATTAAACGTTGCAACTAAATCTATTTAAATACATTAAGACCATAATGAACCAAAGCGTAGAAAGCACAGCTGTGTTCTACAGTTTAAGTTTATGGGCAGAAAATTCATTTTCTTTCTTTTGTTTCCTCTGGGCTGACTTGACCCCCTTGATTTGTAGTTTGACTTGATCCTGAAGCTGAGAGAAGAATGCTTGGGAGGACTTTAAAGCTTTATCCTTTCCTTCATCCTGCAACAGAAAACAGAATGCTAACTACTAATGTATTCATCTTTGTGATATTTACTAAGCATGCATAAATAAAGAAAACAAATTATACATTGCATTTTTACTTCACAACCAGACAAGCTCTTCTACAGTTTGTTACCTTGAGCAGAGTGGCTTTTCCTTCTTTTGTAAGCTTCTTCAGATTTACTGCTGCAGTTTTTTTATTGAACATTTTCTTTCCTTTCTCTGCATTTCTTTTCTCTACCTCCTTCTGCCTCTTTTCCCGCTCTTTTATTTTCAGTCTCTTTAAAGCCTTCTTTTTCCGCCTCTCCCGTTTTTTATCTGTGGCTGTTTTCTCAGCAGTAGTTTTCAAATCTCCTGCCTTGTTCTTTTGCTAGAAGACAGGATAAAGTTGGAGAACATGTAAGACTTCAGAGAAAGACGTTTGTTGTGTATTTTTTTACTAATGTTACATCATAGTCTATCCTAGTCATCCAATGACAGACTGCTATGAATGTTGTGGGATGCACACAATTAATTGCAAACATTTCAGACTTCTTAGTGGAAGTGGCGGTGTCATTGTACATAATACCTATTTACCTTACAGATAAAGGTTTGTAATTAAAACCTAAGAGTATAATATGTCCTTTCCAAATAATAAGCCATCACTAGACATTCTTACTTTGATTTCTTCTGGAGCCAACAGGGTTGCATCACTGACACTCACTGGTGCCACCTCTTCCATACAGATTGCAGGCAGATTGGAAACAACCTTAATTTCAGTAACAGCCTGAATAGACAAAAAAACAAATATTCATAGTTAACATGCATGAAAATTTATTTGCAGAATATAGATGTGATGTTTTAGCATATAGGAAGTCTACCGACCACATTACATAAACGTTAAGTTGTGTAAGTAAAATGCCAATAACAGGCATAGGCTCAACATTTTTGTGACCATTAAAACTGTTGTGAAAGTCTCTCCATATATGACAATTGGACAGATTTAAAAAAAAAAAAAAGAAGGTGGCCTGCACATTTTCACAGCCCCCATAAACCCACAAAATCTTATAGACTGTACTAGGCCAATGATTTACTACTACTGCTGAATTAACTTCTATTAAGGCCTTCTCGCACTAACTTCAAGTGAGCTGGACACATTCTATTATTTGCCATGGCCCCTATATGCACAAGTTCACACTGCATTATATTTACATGTATCCGAATGATTTATGTACTGCAACTTTGGCACCATTTGAACAGTTGGTCCAACATTTGCATTTGTCTTCACCTGTCTTATATAAAATGTGATCACATTTCTTTAAAAGCATTGCATTTTTAGTGGATTTCTATTTAGACAAAATTGCAACAAACTTGTGTTGTAGGGCAAACACTAATTTTGTCTCCAACCAAAGTAACAGCTACAAAGTAGCAACAAAATCACCAATGAGAACATTTTAGCTGAAAAAAAAAAAAGTTGCGTTGATTTTTTCTACAACTGAGTTTCTGCTACAGATCAGGTAACATGCACAATATACTGAATGCAATAATTTTAAAAAGGATGCAGCAACCAGTTGTACTGCATGAAGGTTGCAGCCACCTACAAGTTCCAGAAACAGTTTGCAGTCACAGTGACACGCCCCATAAAAAATAGCCAATGGCAGTGAACTATTGTAGCAGCTTCTGAGTCGTACAACAGTGTCTAACATCAGTCAAGACAAATTCTTACTGGTTTGGGTGTAAAATGGAAATTTGAAAGAGCATCCAGCTTGAGAAAAAGAGAGTCCATCATTTTCCGGATTTCTACATGTTTTGGGTTTTCTTCTTCTTCTTTGTTTTTCTGGAATAACCAATAATAATAAAAAAAAAGTTAATCAATTGCTTGGTTTTACAGCGTCTAACTATAGGCTTGGGTAGGGATGGACAGAATATATTCAGTGCACGGCTGAAGATGATTAATTAACAAACGCCATTTAAATCATGTGTAAAACTAAAGCATAAAATCTAGTAAAGTAATAAGGTAAAGCAGTGCTTTTTTTGTAAAAAAATATTTGCCGGTACTGCTCCTAACTCAGCACTAACACAGCCAGCCACTGTCTGTCTGAATGACCTGATCAGTCATCAGATTTTCCGGTACGCCGTACCGGCTCGTACCACCGCAAAAAAAGCACTGAGGTAAAGGTGGAAACCACTCACAAAAGGTATTTTTGCATCTAATCCTACTCATCCCAACTCTCCCCAACATGCAGGATGTTTGGAAGATTTACTTCACAACAGGTGGAGAGCTTTTGAGCCTACATAGCCAATTCAGATTTCCACATTTCCCCTGATCTCCTAAGATAGTCCTGTTTTTCCAAGAGCTTGCACCACAGTCATGCTCACTCCCCAGATGTATTTGGCTTCCCCTGGCCTCCATCACCCAATGACAGACAGATGTTATTAGTGCACAGCAAATGGAGAAGGAGGGCAGAGCACCAGTGATGTCCTCTGACCAACTGAAGGAGGCTTCACTGGAAAGAAAGCGAGTGTAATTTTAAACTTTGTCCTTTGTTCTTTCAGATAAAAATGGAGGTATACTAATTTATCTTATACAAAGATTATATACAAATAATCCAAAGCTAGGATTAAATACAGCCACACACACACACTGCTAGGCCAAAAATTCTGACTGAACCAGTCAACCAATACAACACATTTTGGCAACTTTTAAATGGAGCTACCTAGAAATGATTCCAAAATCTAAAAGAAATTGTTAGCTGTGATTTCCAAGAAGTATGCATGCGACGAGAGCCAGACATCCGGTAACAACAATTTTGCCACTGGTTCTTGCACAGTGGACTGTATGCAGTTTTCCAAATGAGGTCAGACTGCATACAATACAGTTCTTTGGATTATTTAATACCTTCTCCCATGCTGCAGTTTGTTTAGTTTACCTCATTTAGTTTAATATATTCCTGCTCATAGATCTCTGCTAGACTCAGTTTGCTCTTATCCTGGTCCAAGGTGAGTCTTTTCTTGTATTCAAAGGTATTTTCTTTTGGCTTTTCCTTGCGTACAACATCATCCCATACCTTCGGAAAAGAAAAATGAAAAATGTATTGCAGTATGGGCATGAAACATAATTTAGCTTTCCCACTATAAGCTGATATATATGAATGGCAATTGCCCTCTCGATCTTGGCCAATTTTTAATTTCACTTTTAAAATGTAATATAGTTTGGGTTGCAGTGATTTACATAGAACTATTAGCACCAAATAGTTTTCTAAACAAGAACTCATTTAAATGTCGTCTAGACTATTTACTCTTAAAACAAGTATTTGTTTAATACTGTGCTGCTGTTGTTCCGAACCTTGCAAAGCTTAATACAAATCTATATAATGGAAAACTTTATATTTTATCTTTCTCAACATCAAATAAAATCTATTTATTTAGTGCATCTTCAGTGCTACTATTACAATTGCCTTCCTGGAATTAGTACAGTTTGAATCAAGTCCCTGTTCTACATTTCACAGCAAGGCTGGCCATGCATGTTTTGATTGATGACTGTCAAAAAAAAAAAAATCTGCCAGTATATGGATAATTAGTGATCAAATTCATTTCTGATGCTGTAAAATTTTATTGGTGCCCTTCATAAAAATGAAAAATTGTAACAAAACCACAGTACAGAGCAGTTTAAGAACATGTATGAAATTAAATACTAAACAAAAAAAATTAAAAGAAAAAGGTAATATCCCTTAAATTTTGATACTTAATCAAGTGACTAGAGACTTTTCTATATAAACTATACAGACCTGGTCTTTTATTCGCTGTTTGATGATATCTTCTAGCTGCATTGTGGTTTCCTCTGTGACAACGGGAGCTAAAAGAAAAAAAATCTATTAATGTAAAATTCTAACCATATTGCCACAGGGTATACAGAGGTAAGATTCTGTGAGTACAAATGTTGGATGACCTGCAACTAGCACAATTTTACAGGTGGTTAAGACATTGCTTAAATTAGAGATATTCTAAATTTGTATCAGTTTGGTTTTTGTATTTTATTTTCTGAACTCTAGGGAAACCACAAAAAAATAAGGCTTTATTTTTCAATTAGAATCCTTTATTAGGTTTCTGTTTAGGTCCTGTACTATTAACTTGACTGGTTTGTACACAGCACCTGGTTACTAAGTTAATTTGCCCTTTAAAAGAGAAGGTTTGAACAAAAAGAAAATAATTTAAATTGCCTTAGACTAACACTATACAGCACAGTAGCATTAACTCCATAGTGATGAGCCCCATTAAGTGCACTACTACTCACAAGTAAGAGGCAAACAAACCACAATTAAAAAATACAGCTACAGTAATATGTAGCATATATAGTAAATAACTACAATTTGTATGTCTCTAAGAGGAAAGCAGTATATTCTAACATGTGCCAGTATACCTGGCTGCACTAAACCTTATGTAACATTATGTCCCCTCTGTGCTAAGGAACACATTGACCTGCCTTTTCCAGGGAACTACGGTTTTGGCATAACAGAATGTATAAAACCTTAAACAAGGAAAAAGCGCAAAAGAGAAAAAGACACCTAAGTGACACTTAGGTATCTTTTTTCTCTTTTGCGCTTTTTCCTTGTTTTAGGTTTTTCACGTTTGGTTTGCTGAGAAGTGAATACTCAGTTTTTTTAAGAAGCTGCACTTATCATTGGACTTTTTACCTGTTTATTTCTCACTAGTTTATTTTAGGTGCTACTATTTTGCAGTTTATTTGATAACAGAATGTATGATCGCCACATGCCATTATTTCCTAATATGCACAAGTTAAAAAATAAAGCTGCATATTATTTTATATTCACCATTTTATAGATTTTAGCAGCCCAGTCAGTAGTTACATTACATTACTTCAGCTAGGCTTATCTTTAAATCCATCCTGCTGAAATGTTTACGCAGCCAGCAGTGAATAGTAGTAGAAACTTGAGCCTTTACAATATGTTTTTTAATATTAACAATCTAGAACAGCGGTTCTCAACCTTTTTGAGACTGCGACCCCCGCTGATGTCACCACGCCGCGCGTTATGACGTTTCGGCCGAACGTCATCACGTACGCGCGTCACGTGGTGACGTTTACGGCCGACGTCACCCCGCAGGAACCCTTATAAGAAGGGTTCCTGCGGGTGTTTCCGGGTGTCGGCGCGGTTCTCGACCCCAGTGGGATGGCCTCGCGACCCGACCCACAGGTTGAGAACCGCTGATCTAGAATGATGCTATAATATAGTACAAATTTTCCATACAGTATCCCTCCCCATATTTTGCTCAACCATCATAACTGATACACCTTACAAAAGGATGTGAACAAACCGGTATCAAATATATCTGATAACTGGAATACTATATAAAGTAGTATATTCTAGGATATTTGGTCCCTATTTTCCATCTATTTGTCAGCCCATTATAGGCACAATAAAGGCTGGCATTCATTTTATTTGGCTGTAGACAGTAAATACTTACCCATTCTTGAGGCATGGTCAAAAAGCAACGACTCTGACAGCAGGCTGTTTTCTGGCCTCTTCTGTGCTGTTATCTCTCCGGAAAGCTGCCAAGGTTTCTCCTCCAGCATCTGTTTCTCCAGACCCTGAATCTTTTCTTCCATCTGAAAACCCAAAATGTTAGCGGTAGCACAGGAATGCACAAGTTACAAAACTGAACAGATTATCAGTGGACGTAAACACTAAGGGGGGAATTACTCAAAGATAATTAAGTGCATTTTGGCCTTTTCTTTTAATTTTGATATATTTAAAATCAAATTTGTTTTCCTTCTGCTCAAAAAAAAAAAAAAGTGTCTATTTACCAAAAAGCAGAGCAAAAAAAAATTTTGATATGAAAAGAAACAATTAGGCAAAAATGCATTTAACAATCATATACTATTGTAATAATCCTTATTGCAGTGGTAACTCAATTGCAATGCAATAGCATTAGCGGTACAGGTAATAAGATCATTCAAAATAGGTGCTATTAGTAAAAAGTAGCGATAAATTTTAATAACTTTTTTAAATGGTTGAAAAGTGGAAAAATCATGGGAAAACATTTTTGCCCCCCTTTTCAACCATTTCATCCTTACATAAACATCCCCCCCAAACTCCAGGAATTTTATATTTTAAGAAAATCATGAAAATTGGTGTGCACTTTTCACATCTTATTTATTTCTGCTGCTTTCTGCTTTTTTTTTATTACTGGACATTTTTTGTGCCATCAAAACACCAAGCAATTCCTCTGTCTTCTAACAAAAATACACTAACACAATGCTTAGAGATTCAGATATAGATATTTTTAGTGGTAACTGCATATGTATGTGAACAGACATCGTTGGGGATTTTATCACAGGGAGAAAAAGCATGGAATGAAACAGTCTGCCATTGCATTTAGACTTCATTATGTAACACTACACTTCTATCCTTGGGATGAACCCATTCTCTAACATGCAAACACTGGCATCATGTGATGCCAGAAGTAGAAGTGCTGCACTACAGGCAGCATTTTGCCAGCTCCTGGGGAAGAATTTGCCAATGTCGGCCAGGATTCCGGCATTTCCATGGTACTGGACAGTACTGATGCAACAATGTAGTGATTACCACTTTGCATTTGTGAGGGGTAAAAGTGAAGTGTTATGTAATGGTTGCCTTTGCTTTACCAAGTATATGTAAGCATGATAAGGGATCACAAAATAGCAATGCAGGAATTTATTATTCCTTTACTATTTAAAAACATGCTCAACAATTTCTATTTTCAGATGATACTTAATCCCAAAATGATTTAAACCAGAAGGATCTCTTATGTACAGCATGCAAATAACATAGAAGCCAGTGATACTGGGTCCAGGAACTTTCTTATTCCGGGGCACCTTGTGTCAAACTGGCACTTTGTGGGCAAACCAAATGATTTGATACATTAAAAAATATAGCTTTTTCACATTTACAAATCATTTTCACTCTTTCATTCTTAGCTATACATAATGCTCTTTAAAAAGAAAATTGTACACAAACCTTCTCTTCTCTCTTCTCAAAGGAAGACTTGACTGTGCTTGACTCAGATTTCATCCGTTTCTTTCCCCCAAGTATGTCACCAATGTCTTCTCCTTCACTCGCATCAGAGAGATCAAACGTTACATGTTTCAAAGCCTTCTTAGAATTTTTGCTTTCTTCAGTTTCTTCTATTTCCTCCTCGCTATTAAAAAACACCACTGTCAGGTTAAAAATAATTTTACACAGACACATTGCTATGAAATCTAGACAAAGCAGAGTTTAGCAGGACAGCATTAGCCTTGCACTATTCATCTTTACAAGTCCAGGAACATGAAAAGAAAAGAATCATGCAGAAATTGCAAATAATTCACACAATACCCTGTGTATAATCCCTTTTCACCGAAGCCTCCCTCTCACCTACTTCCTTTAGCAGCCAATCCATTTGGAACATTACTAAAAGTCTGAGAATTTTGAAAATGAATAATTAAGGAATCCTCAGGCCTTTAAGTCAAATACCAAACTTGAGGTTCTAACAGCAGCAGATAATGTGGGTAAACATGGAATCTCTTATAAAAGAAAATAACTATAAAATAAAAATATGTGAAAAGAAGTAAATAATGCTCACAACAAAAATGTATTATTTAACAGACATTTAAACAGGCAAACGTCTCTTACAGACTTTACTAGTTAGTGTATTTTTAATACTCTGTGCAGTATTTTAAGATATTGCTCAATAAAAAGCAAATGCTTAATGAAAATGAAATTGATATTGATTTAGTGCATACAGATTTATTTACAACAAGTGGTAACATTTCCTACCTACCGTATATACTCGTGTATAAGCCGAGAAATTTAGGTCCAAAAAATCATGTAAAG
>WMED01029531.1:0-10250 GCA_019650415.1 Pipa parva
TTCAATTCACCTCGCCGAGACTGGTACACGCTCCCTGCTCTCCTGCATGCGGAGATCAGCAAATGCTTTAAAGCGAGGTGAGCCGAAGTACCTTTAAAGCGTTAGCTGTTCTCTGCATGCAGGAGAGCAGGGAGCGCATACCAGTCTCTGCGAGGTGAATCGAAGGAACGTCAGGTAATTTCGCAGGAAACAAAACCACTCTCTTACACAGAGGGCGAAATTTACTAAGGGCGGATTTAGTCCGCCCGAAGTAAATTTCTGACCGCACGTGTGGTATTTTTACCGCACGTGCGGTATTCCGAGCAATTTTCGATTGCACGATCGCAATTCTGATCGATTTGCGATCGCAGGATCGCAATCGCGATCGATTTGTGATCGCACGATCGCAATTGCGCTCGATTTGCGATCGCAAATCAATCGGAATACCGCACGTGCAGTCAGAAATTTACTTCGGGCGATCGTTTCGCCCTTAGTAAATTTCGCCCCTTGTGACATTCAGTGCAACTGAGGATTTTTGGTGCAAACACCATGTTTCTCATCTTTATTATCATTAATGGGTTTGTCAATGTATTTTTCATTTTGGTCTCACCAGCAATATAAGACAGATAAAAACTTCATCAAAAAGTATTGTTACACAGAGTGCTTTTTTTGTAAAAAAAAATATTTTCCGGTACACATTAATTAATTCCCCCGCTCCCCACTTGCTTCCCCCGCAACTGGGAACTTGATCCCTTACCTGCAATAAAATGGGTAACAGTCTTGCACACTGAGGGGAACTGGTGTAACTAATAAGGAAGTCCCCACCTGAAACAAAAACAATGGTTCCACCTACTGGTGCAGTGCATTAAATGTTCCCAATAGACATGCCTTGTAAGGGAACAATAAATCAGTTTGTCCTCACTAACAACAGAAATGTGTTTTATTCTCTAGTGAGTGCTGCAACATTTACATCTCTTACAGTATACAATAAGCATCAACTGTAGCAAACTGCCTGTCTTATCTTACAAGAGTTCTTTTAATGATTCTTTTTATTGTCCTAACTAGATTGAAATCTAAAGCCCCCTTCCAAGGGGGTTATTGGCTAAAGTCTGAATTGTTGCATAAAGGTGTGAATTCACCAGCTAAAGGTCACAACTTTACTATGTGGATATTGTCGCAGTCATGACTTTAAAATTGTCGTGGTCTATGGGAATCTGCTGTTTTGGTATCGAACAGTCGAATTCTTCTCAGTCAATAATCCCCCCAAGGCTATCCCTCTCCTTCCTCATCAGTGCCTAACCTGCTACACTACCATGAACTTACAGTACTCTAACACAATCTTCTGCTCACAAATTACAGCCCTGCACCACCTTACTTGCTGAGGATATACTTGTATTATAGACACAAATTCCAACCCAACTCTGCTGTAATCCCACAGGGGACATATAGACACCTTTTAGGTGCAAAACACTCCTATGTGTTTGACAAAAAAATCTGTGAAGGAAGCACAAAAAAATGCACTATATAGTGCTTTATCAAAATAGATCAAATTGTGGTAGGAAAGACCCAACGTCCTTGAACCAAGCATCTGGAAAAGTGACAATGAATAGACAATGAAGTGCACAACACACAATCTTCATGTTAAACCACTCAAGTGATACAAAATGCTCACCAGATGTAGCTAATAAATGGGCATATCAGTTACTAAGACTTCCAGGTTGTATACATCAGATCACCTCTCCAATATGCTCCAAATCATCCAAGAAGCATGAAAAAACGAATGAGGGAGGATTCACATCAAAAAGTGTTTTATTTCCATCCAAAAGTTTAAAAACGCAGCTCACAAAAGGCTGATATCCACATACTGTAGTAGATAAAATCAAATGGACAGTTGAAATCTCCACTAGAACTCAACAGTTGTTATGAAAAACAGTCCACCAATAAAGCGTTTTAAACCACCTGGGGGTGTATCAGAAAAAACACCTTCCCAAATGCAGGCTATAACAGCAAAGCCTCACTGTTGTTTCTAAAAACGTTTGACTAATGAGTTATAATAGACATGTGCAAACAGGTACTATTGTTATCATATGTAATGATTTAAAGCTTCATGTTATAAAGCATATACAATGTATATTAAGATATATAGTACCTGTTTGTGTTGTAGTATGTCACTCAACGCATTTTGCCACACCTACATTAGATACGGTGGCTTCATCAGGAGTAAAAAATGTGTTATTGAAAACAAGTGGCCAAGCGCTTCTTTTAAATCCTAACTTGGTAAGTGATTTCCGGTTATCTGTGTTCTCTCGTCATCTCCGGCTCAAACATCACTGCCGTTTGTTGTGAGAGAGCCCGGAAATGCAAATGGAACGCATATGCGCTCCGGGAGATCATAGAGAACACTTTCGGGTCCTCCCAATGCTTTTCCGGTCCTCTACCACTTGTGTTTTCATAAAACAAGTTGCTAGTATCTAAACCGAGCTTAATAAAGCTACACAATGTAATGATAATCAAGGAATGAGGTGATAACTATGATACAACCAATGCAGGATGGTTTAAAAAGTATATACAGATAGGAAAAGATTAAAGGGTAACTAAAATAATATAACAAATATTCATATATCAATTACAGCAACTAAAATCTAATAAATATTTACACAAATAAGATAAAAATTGATAATAGGAATATAAAATTTAAAAATGAAAATATAAATATAAATCACGGAGAAGAAATAATAATTACAATAAATGTAAATCAATCACAGTACTGGTAATAAATTAATGAATTGTCTATTAAAAACATGACAATCGCAATGATTGATTCTGTCACATTTCCATAATATTAAAAATTGAAGATTAAAAAACAGGAAGACTAAAAAACATATATAAAATTTAAATTTTCAGAAAGGTCCCTAAAATGCAGCTAGATCCAAACTGATGTTGAGGCCAGAAGGAGTAAGTGTTCTTAATTTATAAATCCAGAAGGTTTCACGTTTTCTCAAGTAAGAAAACCTATCACCCCCAAGTACGTTAGAATTAATTTGCTCTAAGACCCAGATTTTAGTGCCACGGGGGTCACTGCTGTGAGCTGTTCTTTAGTGATCAGAAACCAAATGTGTTTTCACACCTAATCTAATATTTCTGATGTGTTCATAGATACAGTATTTCGGAACAATGTCATTTTTGTCCTCCCAACGTATCTAAGGCCACAGGGGCACATCAGAATATATACCACATAATCACTTTTGCAGTTCCAAAACTTTTTTAAATTATCTACACCCATAATCTGGACCTGTAGATTTTTCTCAGCCATAAAAAGACAGCAAGTACATCTTTTTGCATGACACTTAAATGTCCCTGTTGCACAGTTAGTATATATGGCATTAGTGTTTTTTTCTAACATGATATTGGAAGGAGCCAACAAATTTTTAAAGGATTTATTTCTAGTATAAACAAAGGAAGGTCTACTACGAGGATATACTCGTTTTATAGACACAAATTCCAACCCAACTCTGCTGTAATCCCACAGGGGACATGTAGATACCTTTTAGGGGCAAGACAGATGAGGTGTCTATCTCCCTACTCTTCTTACTAACCTCTGTATGCCTGGGATGCACATTCGATTGTTCAGATATGAATTTATTATTGGATATTAAGGTTATAAGTAGTACAGTGAATTTCAAATAAAGGGCTTGCTTGCATATTTAGAATATAGTTTGAGCAAGTAAACAAAAGAAAGGGAGAAAGATCAGTGTTTTTTTTTGTTTTGTTTTTTTGCTTTACCTGCACAGAGCAGAATTGTAGTTATTATTTTACAAACAGCATCAGCTGCAGATCACAGAACTGGAAAACCAGTTAAGGCAGAAACAGGCTGCATCCATCTTTTTCTGTGATTGGGCAAGGGAGTGTCAGCAGGGGACAGTGATAGAAGCAATATAGGCCAAAACAGAACTGTATTTGTATGTACAAAAATAGATGAAAGAAGGCGAGTAAAAAAGGGTTTAATTTTCTGCAAGAGCACCCTACAGATAGCAAAGAAATAAACCACAAAGATGCATCAATCTTTCGAGAGAGGAAGCAGCATTAATATGCCATCCTCATTTCCTGGTGCACATTCATTAATCACAATCTGATTCAAATACACACGCATACACACACACACACACACACACACACACATATAATTATTTCAACCTATCATGTTTCCTTTAATCGGTTTCAGTTTCTAAAAAGAAGGCCATCAATTAAAGAAAATGGCTGTTAACATTACAGTTTCAGTTTTTATAAATTAGTGAGCAGAGGTGGTGACAAAACTAGTAGAGGGCATGCTATTAATGGTGTGAAATTTCTAAAATGATTAAATTAGCAAAAGAGGAATGAATTCCAGGACACTCAGAAATAGAGTTATCAACAGTTTTCGGAGAGTCCTGCTTAGCAAAGTAGGTCATTTTCACAGTAGGATTTTCATTATTTTATTTATTTGTCTTATCTGCATTCAGTATAAGCTTGCACTCAAAATGAATTAAAAAGAGATATCTGCAGTGACTGTCCAGCCCTCTGTATAGTCTGCATGGGCTAAATATACATTATCTTAGCAAAGGTCTTCCGAAGAACTCATCTATCTGTCTGTCTGTCTAATCTATCTATCTAATCTGTCTGTCTGTTATTTTGAGACATGATGAATACTGTGATTGTCCACAAATTGTAGTGTAAAGACCCAAAGTGGTGCATAAATACATGGTCAGCATAATATTGGGCACTGTGTGAAAATTCTCCAGTGTGCACAAAATAACATCCTTTGCTGATTATGTAAAGTTGGCAAAGTGTCTGTTTCAAATTCATGGGGATAATTGGTACTTTGATAAATATGACCCGCAATTGCAAGTCTGTCTCTCTATTATGTGAACAAAATGGCTCCTGGATTTATGTGAGAACTAACAGATATATTTAAGTTACTATACTGTCATGCCAATCCAAATGGGATTTATTTTCATTTTCTGGTTTTACTGGTCTTTTAAAAGAACAGTGATGACAAAAGATTTCCCAAATTTTGCCTCTATTCTTATTATATTTCATTTATATTTGCTAAAAAAAGATATCTAAAAAGAATTCTATTTCATTTTTTAATACACAGTTACTTTTCCTTTTTTTGGGGAGGGGAGCCTTCATGAAGAAGTATTATCTACAGCCCCACTAAGAACAATGAGAATGGATCAGGTTACCTAAGAGATAAAAAGATGTCTGTATTAGGCAAAAATTAAGGGGAGTGTCACAGATGCCCTTTTGATTAAATAAGTCAAGGCTGTTTTGATGCAGTTGTTATTTAAATTAATGGTACGTGTTACTGCTACATTTTGTTAGCATTATGATGTTTTGCCACCAACGTAAAATTCCTTATGAGTCACAGCCCTAAAGATAACACATACTCTGTAGAAATATCTGCCCTAACTCTACAAATAACATTTTTTGTGTGATATTGGTTCTTTACAGAGAAGCTACCATCACAGGCAGGCGGCATGCTAAAGGACAACTAAATAGCCTTGTTTTGTAAGTTATCATCACACGTACCTTAAGTCTAACAAAGTCCTTCATTTTACAGTGTTGGGGCAGGGGGTTTAGGACAGCTCTCTTAGCTCTTTGACCTGGCATTGATGTTTAAATTGCACCAATAGACTTAGGCCAGCTTACACATGGTATGGCACATTGGGGGGCATTCATAAACCCTGTGCTTAATGGTGCTCTGCTCTTTGTTTCTGTGCTGGATTAGAAAAATTCAGCCAGATGGCAATTAGCATGCCATCCAGTCTGTGGGTTTAGCTGCCCTTTAAGTTAATTTATGGCCTTACATAATCAGTGCAACCACTAACCTAGGATGACATTTCTTTTACTCTCATGCCTATATGGTACAGGGGTACATGAGGAACAAAGGAAAAAAATATATTGCCAACCATTAAGAAAATGAACATTTTTAGTTTGCTAGAGGAACACCAATGTTATTTTAATATCCTCGTTGTACAGAATAATGTCATATCACACACTCTCCTTTACGTGCTATTTCATAGCCAGCCATCTTTTTGTTTTCTGTATTCTAGGCCATTATATAACAATACAGGAAACAAACAAGCTTGTCATCCCCATAACTGTATGGCTGAGTAATGAACTAGGGAAAACAGCTGCTGGAACAGTAGCTATCAAAAATGCAATGTAATGGTTTTGTGAATCATAGAAAACAAGACAAATAGTGACAGCAGTCAGAGAGCAGACCTGAACACCATACTTGGGAGGGTTTCTGCAAAGCGATGCTAATGTGGTAATTGCAAGCAGTTTGAATTTCTTAGTGCTGTTCTTTAATGATTTATGTTTTATAAGAGAGCTGGGAGCACACTCAGACACATTCCTGTTTGTTGGGCCTGCTAGATGATATGGATTAAATAGACAGTCACAGGAGGAAGCTGTAAGGCCACATTAAGCATTATGGTGCTGTCTGTCCATGACTCTTCTAGAAGGTTTGGATTCACATCTACTATTTCCCTTCTGTGAATATTCAATCATTATTAGTCATTATTATTTGACAAACTTTAAATTCGTTTAGGCAAATTAAAATCAATAGGTCCTAAAATGCTGTAATGCTTAATGTAAATCTATAAATACTTTCTCACTTGTTTTAATATATATATATATATATTTTTTGTATATATTATTTTTTATTTCATTTATATACTGTATGTTGGTTTCTGAAAAAACTAATTCAGCACTGGAAGCATTATACAGTTCATGAAAACACATTACTGTGCAGTTCACTCTTGCATTGAACTAGACTCTCATCTATCAGCCCCCAGCAGTGCTGGATAGTATTTAGTATCAGTCGGCACATACAGATGTGTTTGTCTACCATGCATTCAGCAACAGGATTTCTCTATTTCTCCAATGATCAAGGTGGACAGGAATTCCTCATAAACAATTTATAAAGGGAAAAGCCATCTACTGAGTATATGATAACTCATAATACTGTACATCAGGAAGGGTGTCCTTAGGTGCTTTGTGCCTGAGGGTCACATAGTTTTTATTTCTTTGTTATGGTCCTGCTGATGCTACTGGCGTTCTCTGTATTATCTGTATTATTGTTTAGTGCCTACTGAGACCTGAACGGTGAATTATACTATTTCTATCCATTACTGTTTCCAATGTTATAATAGATATATTGCTCACAATCCAGTTGGTTCATAATGCTGTTGCTCAGTAACAAAAAAAAAACAAAAAAAACAAAGCGACTGCATAATTTTCATGACCGAATTGTTTAAAACCATCCAACAAATATCTTTTGTTTTCATCACCGTTGCAAAAGCTAAGATAGCAATTAATTGTATTGTGTTTAATAATACAATTTGTAAGCTTTCAAATCAGCTGATATCAGAAATTGCTAAATCATAATACGTTGTATTAAATAGAAGTAATATTAAGACTGGAGCTGTATCATTAATAGTAGCAAAATGCTTTGGATGTGGATTGGATATTTTTACTATCCTTTATAGCGCTAACTTCCTGTCTGCTGCAGCATTTCAACCATTCATATCATTCCCTTCTCCAGTGCACCTTACAGTCACATTGCTACTAACTGCACAGAAATGCATATACAGTTTTGGTTACAAGTAGAGATGGCCGAATCGATTTGGATGAAGTGAAATTCGATTCTGAATGAATTCCAACTTCAGGGTGATTCGGTGGAATGAATTTTTTTAAGAGGTCCTCGGAACCCCCATACCACCCATGATCCCCCCCCAAGTAACAGCAACATTAAAGCGGCTATTTAAATCATAACCAGCAAGTCAGTGGTTAATGATTTAAACACAATTATTTCCAAAGTGCTACTGCAATAGTAGCGCTATGGAAATAATTAGGAATAACCCCAGCTGGAAGGAGTCCCTGGGACCCCTACACCACCCCTCACTATGCTCTGATCCTCACAAACCCACTCACAGTGAAAAGCTTTCAATTAGCAATAATCTCGCCTCAGTTAAACTTAATTGGCTATAATACTGCACCAGAACACAATCACATAGAGGAACTGGAACTTAGGGAGAAAAAACTCATATAGTCTAGTAAGTCCCTTAAGTGTAAGGATAAAGAGAGTAAAAAACTACTCACAAAGAGACTCTTGTCAAAAGGCCTTATGAATCCGTACTTCATAAGAAGGATTCACTAGCTCTTCCCTATAGGCAGGTTAGCACTATCAAAGGGAAAAGGGCTACAGTAGTGTAGTCAGTTTGAAACAGGGAAATGTATTCAAATTAGTAGTACTCATTACTTACACACTGTACTAATTGACCTATTCAAACAAAATATGAACGTCTGTGAAATCTAACAGATTAATTTTTAATTATTTGTCTTCCCCTTCCCCTCCCCCTCCCCTTTTTTTAACCAAGCTTTGTCATGTTATTGTACTTTTTGAAATGTCATTATCCTGAGTTTTAGGGGGGAGTGATGTCTGGTGTGGGCACACTGAGGGCACTAAAGTTACAGATACTGGAAAATCGATAAAACACTCCATATACATGTATGTATGTATGTATGTATGTATAATTTTATTTATAAAGCGCCACAAATTTACGCAGCGCTGTACAATTCAACGATACAAGTACAGTACAAACAAGGGAAAAGTGCATTAAGCAATACAAGTAAAATAAAGCAAGGGTACAACAAATTAAGTGCTAGGTAGTGATTGACACAAGTGGTTGGAGGTCCCTGCCCCAAGGAGCTTACAATCTAAGTGTAATACATAAATAAAACATCTCTAAAATAACAATACCAAGAGATTTTCACAAAATCACAAATGAAAATGTATAAATATTTCTTTCACATGGTACTTGCACTGCGCTTGCGTGGAGCTGTGTGGTTTGGGGTTGGGCAATCGAAAATAAACACTTCATAATCTACATACAATAATGTGATTTATTATTTTAAAGGTAAACTAAAGCCTCAGAGAAACTTAGGCTAAAATTGATGTTCATTGTGTATAGGGTTCATTACAACAGCTCAGAAGTGCTACAGCCCAACAGCAAGTGAATACTGATGCCTGTAAATTTGCCACTGGAGGCAGACATCTTTATTCTCTATATACACCTCTTTCCTTCATCAGTGGTGCTACATATGCATTTCCAAGGGTCTGGGACAAACAGTTTGACTTAAAATATTATTACAACTTGTAAATAAATATAACTTATAGCCCAGATCACTACATTGTGGAATTTGGATTGTGTGTGAGACAGTTGCAATTTCATATGATGCATTTATCAGACATTAACCATACCCCTCCCCACACTGCAAAAACTGAAGCAAGACTTGAAAACTAGAAGCTGAAGCAGAACTCGAAAATAAGAAGCAGACTTGAAGATTTTCAAGCAGGCTTGGCTGAAGAGCTGATAATCAAAGATTCAAAGAGAAGCTGAAGCTGAAACAGGAATCTTTGAGAAGGCACAAGCAGCATAACAGTGAAACAGCAGCATCAACTGAAGGTAAAAGACAGGAGACATTAACGCTAGAACACTGTGTATCTTTTGAATTTTCCACCACTGATGTCATACGTGATGTCAGTGGCTCCAGATTGGCTAGCAACCTGGAATTGCTGAGAGAACTAAGTCTCCACAGCATCTGCCGGCATTCAGCTGGCAAAAGTGACAAGCGGTGCGCACATGGAAACACTGCTTGTTACAGCACCTGACCCAGATGGCTTTGCTACAAAATGCTATTTATTACTACAACACATCTTAGCACATCAACTAGCCAACTTTTTAAACTCTATATTAACAGGACACAATATACCTAAATAAACATTAGAGGCAAAGGTATGTTTGATCCAGTAAAAAAGTAAAGACCCACTTCAGTCTACCCAACTACAGACCAATTTCCCTAATTAACATAGATCCTATATCAGAAATTTTTTTGAACCTTTTTACCAAACCTAATCCAATTAGACCAAGCAGGCTTCACTCTCAGAAGGGAGGCTAGAAATAAAACACTCAGACTCATACAAATAGCATATAAGGCTACACAAAAACATATACCAATGATGGTATTATCCACTGATGATGAGAAGGCCTTCAGTAGGGTCTCCTGGAACTTTATGTTCCAATGTCTTAAAAAAATTGACTTTCCTCACAACATTATACAGTGGGGAAAAAGTATTTAGTCAGTCACCAATAGTGCAAGTTCCACCCTTAAAAAGATGAGAGAGGCCTGTAATTGACACCATATGTAGACCTCAACTATGGGAG
>WMED01029532.1:0-10250 GCA_019650415.1 Pipa parva
AATATTCATGAGGCGGCTACTTCATGACGCAACATGCATTGTACGCCTTAAAACTAGTAAACCTTACTAGTTTTAAGGCATACAATGCATGTTGTGTCATGAAGTAGCTGTCTCATGAATATTCATGAGCCGGCTACTTCATGACGCAACACGCATTGTACGCCTTAAAAACACACGTGGCAGACAGGACTGTTCACTTGCCGCAAGAGGAAAATTAGTGGGTCACGAAGGATAAGCACAAAAATAACCGGGCCACGGAAAAATAAGTTTGGGAAACGCTGCCGTATGGCATTAATAACAGATACCAGAAGGTTTCATATTTTTGCATACAGAGTCGTACGCTAAGCTCTACATGGAATTATAAAGCATCTCCATGTAGCCAGTGAAATTTCAACACTTCGGAACCATTCCCTGTCTATCTGGGTCTCCATTGAAACCACAGAATTCTAACATATAGTTTTATACACTGACTTACACCAGCACACAGGAATCTGTGATGTTTTATTTTTCATTATAAAGTGAAAACGCTCCTGCAATATATTATTGCTGCAGTTTCATCATTCAAATAGCTTGCAGGATTTTAAGCCCTGGAAGTTAATGGCATACTAATGTGATTACATTTTTTGACTGGGTGACAAAAATGTTAGATCAGGGTAAGAGAACTTACGGTAATTTAATTAAGATAAATTATGCAAAGTCATTTATGGATACTGGAGGAATTATGAAATGCTTGGAATCAGAAACTGAGCGAGACAATATGTAAAATGACCCAAAGAAAGCACAAAAATCCAAGAATAGAGGCTAAATTATAACATACAGTCAGAAAGAACATAAGAAGGAGATCTAGGGGGTATAATTTCAGTTGATGTAAAATTAAATTAGGTAATTTAATAAAGCAGCCCAGGAAAGCCAACAAAACATTAGGTTGCATCAAAGAAAATGGTAGGGGAAAAGGCAATAGTTTTCCACTCTGAAGGTGACTAGTGAGACCGCATCTCAGATACTGATTTTAGCATTAAAAGCCATGTATACAGATAAACGTTCTTAAATGGCTAAAAAGGTTTACAGTCATAAAGGGTGAAATTTAGTAAAGTGGGAAAGACCGCTCTCGGTCTTTCCGTGTTTATCACGCAAGATCTGGCAGGGTTCTCGTAAAAAATTTTTTCTTTCTCGATTTTTTTAAATTTTTTGTTTGAAGAGTTGCCATACTTTACATGAGTCGTATGGCTGCCTTTTTATTGAAAAATCGAGACGGAAAAACTCGATATAAAAAATCGAAAACAAATCTCACAAGAACATTGCCAGATCTCACACGATAAACTCTGAAAGATAGAGTGGGGAATTCAGGATAGTCCGAAGTGAGGTGCGGAGTGTTCGACTCACTTCGGACTGACTGATCTGCGCTCGCTGATGTCCTGCACGCGGGCATCAGCAAGCGCATTAAAGGGATTCCAGTCTCGGCGAGGCAACTCTTTTGGTGTCACCGAGACTGGAATCCCTTTAATGCGCTCACTGATGTCCGCGTGCAGGACATCAGCGAGCGCAAATCAGTCAGTCCGAAGTGAGGCGAACACTCTGCACCTCACTTTTGACTATCCTGAATTCCCCTCAGAGAGTGGACTTTCTGACTTTATTAAATTTCGCCGTTGTTATTCAGGCTAAAGACCTTAACAACATGCAATCAGCTTGTAGGAGAATAGGGAGAGAATGGATTGCTTGAATAATTATAATATATATCAAGATAAATAACAGTTCATGAGGGAAGAATTTTCCAAATAAAGAAGTTTGATTGAACTACAGAGCACAAAAGGAATCTTATGGAGGGAAAAGGCAAAGCTAACAGTTATTTAGGAACATCTTTGCAGAAAGGGTGTGGAATATTATATGTTATTATACTATAGCTTTCTACGGTATCAGATGTTTTGCATCCATCTGTGATCTCTACAATATGCTATGGCCACCTAAATGGCATGTACTTAAATGAGGAACTCAAAGGACTTTGCTGTATTTTATTTGTCATGTCCTACATCATTTCCTACAAAAGCAAAATGCACAGCTTTTGAAGGTTTTAAAACCTAGGCTAGGTAAGACTTTGCATCTTCTCTCAGTAAATAACTAAAATTCAGCCTTTTTTACTTAAATGAGCAATGGCATCTATCCAGCTTCCATCTTGTCTAGTTGTTGTTTACCTGGCCAAAATGTGCAGGGTGTTCTTTTATGTGGTATACAACATCTAGAATCTATATAGGAAGCAATGCATTTAGAAACTGCTGTGTGTTAAAGTCAATGGGACTGTGATGAAGCGCGCAGTGTATCCTAATACTTAATAATGAGGAACTTGTAAAAATTCATAATATTGTTAATTTGTTTCCTTTGTTCCTTTGTAGATAAAATATTCCGTTATGCATCCCGGAACTCACGTGTGGCCTCACACTGGACCAACTAACTGCCGACTCAGAATGCATTTGGGCCTTGTTATTCCAAAAGAAGGATGTAGAATACGATGTGCCAATGACACAAGGTTGGAGCCCAGTATTTAAATGATTGTTACATTTTATGAAATTTAAGTACAAGAAAAAGATAGCTCAGTTGGACAGTAAGTAAAGAGGATATTTTGACACAGCAATCATGATTGTGTGTCCAGATGTTATGAATGTAGTACAATAGATCCAACATAGAAGTACTGTTTGCACTAAAACCATTAGCAAATACTGCTCAGTAAAAAAGCATTAGGGAATGAGAAACTAACCATGTGTGTGCATAGAAAAGCAATTCTGGCACAACCGGAAGAATTTCTACAACAATGTAAATGAACAAAAAGCTTAATTAGTACTCGGATTGAGTGTCTGAGTTTTGGCTGGGATCCTCCAAGCTAGCCATATAAATACCAAGCAAATATAAAAATGTGGATATGCTGTCGGTATTTATGGAAATACCATTATGCATTTTATCAAGCTTTCCTTTTTCAATTGTTTGCATGAGGATGGTTCGTAAAAGTGTACAAACTTAACCAGGGATAATTCAAGGAAATTTAGTTCATGGAGTAATAATTCCAGTAGTGCCTCCCCCACACAGAAAAAAGTGTGCTGACATTTATTCTGGCATATGTTTTATATGTGTATATATTTATTAGAAATACCATGTAGCATGTTTTCCTTTATGCTAAAAAATATTCAACTCCATTTTTGCGAGTGGCAAAGAGAATGTTTCATGGGTGAACCTGGGGGCACATCTAGTCAAGTTATATGTGCTGAGAAAGATCCCAGTGCTTGGAGAGGTAGAATATCATTAAATATCTGGCTTCCCTGAACCACTTGCTCAGCCACACAATGTGCAGCTACATACTACTGGTCTAAAAAGTGAGACAGCAAGTCTACTTTGCCTCACTTCACTCCAACAGACATGAATTCACTTCTCCTTATTCACTAAGAATTGGATAAGGAGCAAATAGTGTTGGACACTATTCAATGTATTGTGCAGCGTAGTTAGTCAAACAGTAGAATACAACGCAGTGATGCAAATATTCCCAAGCAAAGTGATGTCATTTTCCCATGATTACCATAAATCTGTTGAAAGGAGAAAATATCACTCAAATGGTATCTTTCTTAGATTAATGTCTGCATACTATTAATAGGCAGGATTGGTTAAAAGGAAGGACATTGTCACCACTTTCACTTTTCATCACTAACACTTTCACCATGTTAAATTTGCATACATGACACCTCCCTTTTCTATATGATATTATTTCTAGTTCAGGTTACTACTTGGTCACTATATATTCTTTGTCAGACAAAGCCAGTTGGGGAATTTGGAGCACAACGCATTGGTGAATTTGCCACATCAATGCTTGATAAATACATGAAAAGTCATCACATTCACAAGTGAAGTGGTATGAAGAGCTCTGTATCTATGCAACCATTGCAAGGTGTCAAATTGGTCATGAATTCTGCATCACAGAAAATGACCGAGTTTGATGAATAAATGGAGTTGAAGAACTGGTGAACGAAGGCAAAATCGCACCTTAGCACAACTGTTTAGTATTTGTTGAATAACCCCCTTAAGAGATTTAACAAATCATATTGCTTTTCGTCCTGCAAAATATTTATTCTATTATTACATAGCACAAAATAGGCACAATGCATTTAATACAGCTCGTCCTTGTAGAAAACCATGTACCATGGCAACAAGCACAACAGTGGATAAGGTGGGCATTTGCTGCATACAAACAACAGCTACTTTGTTAAGTTTTTGTGTTAATTATATTGTCTATTGCATTGTACATTAGTGGATAACATGAAAGCAAGGCCATCTAGCATATATACAGTATATATACAGTATATATATATATACACACACACGGGTAGATGGACTGACAGACAGATAAATAGGCAGAAGGTATATAGAGAGACTGATAGATACATTCAGATGAGTGAGAGAGACTGAGAGATAGGGCTAGAGCGATACAATATATGGACTTGGATCACCTTTGAGGGAAGATGCCATAATCTCAGGGGCATGCTTTGTAGTATGTTGAACCCTCAGATCTACTAAGTTCAGAATGAACTTCCTATTGTTAAAAATAAACATTCCCTCATTTTCTGGCTGCGTTTCTGCTAAGGGATGCTTATAGCCTTTGCGTACAGTTTCTTCCTCACTGGCAAATCTGTAGTTAAATTTAGAATGTGTGTTCATTGTAAATGAATCATTACATCTGACAAAGCCAAGGCACTCTCCAAGGCTTTAGAATAAGCTGATATTTAGTTGGATTAATCTTTTCAGTAGCTGCTGAGCTTTGTGTCTGCTGATTTTGTGCATTACTGTTGTTGATCTGTATAATACCTGCCCTTTAGTCATTCATTTTTATGTGTAGCAGTCGCTGTGAGTTTGTCTTTCATTATGTTACGGAGTTCTATTACCCAGTCATTTACAGTTTGTCTCTATGTTGGAAATGCCTTACTTACACCAATGACTTATACACGGATATATATCGGGAGGTATTTTCAAACTTAGTCAGTGGAATGACTTCTCACCACATTTTTACTGCAAAAAAAGTATCATTCTTGTTGACTTCACTGTTATATGAAGGTGACAGCATTGGAAGATAATGTTCCAAAAGTGGGAGTAGGGTCATCAACCTGGCAAGTATTGTTTAAATACAATAGCAACACTATGACATAAAAAAAACCCTCTTAGTCTGTTGCTTTTTCCATTTTAAAAGCGTATTTGCAAGAAAGGAGTATGTACCCTTCAGAAACTAAAGGAAAGTATTTTTGTGTAGTCTATGTAAAATGGTGAATTTAATTAGTAAAATAGAAAATCAAATTCTTTAATAAAATGTCCATTATTTTGTGTTTCTTAAAATAATGCCTCAGACCCTTGTCTGGTTTCCAAGCAAATGGCGTGCTTTACTGTATGTGAGAAGATACAGGTGTATACTCTTCCAAGTGCTCATTTACTTCCTCAGGTGAATTTGTGCTCATCCGACCACTGCAAATTGAAGTCATTTGGGGATATTTACTAAATGGTGAATTCATGTCATGAAGTGAATTGTTGTGTTGTGATTTCTGTACATACTCAGGTGAATAATAGCAGTGATTCATTGTTGCAAATTTGTCATGAATAGGTGTATTGTAGTAAAGTGATGTCATGTTTACATGGATCTGTATAAAGAAGACAATGCCATTGTATCTATCTCTCTATTCATTTCTACATAATGGCAATAGGTATATAGTAGTATAATATGATGAACATTTTGTCGCATTTTGGTTGCAAGTATTATCCCTGAAGAATAGTAGCTTGAATTGCAACAGTTGTCTTTACATTCATTTCATGAAGCTTATTTTAGTGCTTGGTGGCCAACTTTTTTTTAAGTAAAATGAAGTCAGAATACCAGGTACCCTGCCATAAGCCCCCAATTCCCACTTTCATTTGACAAAGTGAGATCTTGTGTATTCATGCTAGTACACTTTAGGCAAAATGCTACTGTCAGTCGTCTATGATTAAGCACAATTAGATCTAACCCTATGAAGTTAGTTTTTAATTGCATGCCATGATATCAATGGTTTAATAAAAGCTACATTCACTCTTAACTGGGAATGCCACAGTTATGGATTTTTCCAAAATCTTACTTTGACATGACGTATACCTGAATTTGTGTTTAATTTGCAGTGAACCAACACAAAGAGGTGTATAACAATGCAGGCAGCATACATTGTCAAATGTGGCGAGAATTCGCTACAGAATATAGTCAGTAGGCAATTTACTGAATAATGGCAAACTTTTGCAACTATAGGAGAATTTGCACTTTTATAAATATGTCCCTGTACAATGTCCCCTTATTCTGAGGAGCTAATTGTAACAGCTGCACCAGAGATTATACTGGGCAGGTGTGAATCTGCCAGTAAGATGTATGTTTCAGGGGGTATTGAATGGTGTTTTAACTGACTGTTGTTTGCTGCCATCTTCCAATTATTTGTTATCTTTTGTTTTCATTTTGTGCTCATTGTTTTGTAGGACTTGGAAAGAAGGCAAAGTATTCATATTTGATGATTCATTTGAACATGAAGTATGGCAGGAGGCTAACTCTTACCGTCTAATATTTATTGTGGATACATGGCACCCAGAGCTAACCCCACACCAGCGACGGACTCTCCCAGCAATTTAACAATGCCCCATGTTTGCACTGTCATTTTTTTCCAGGTCAGACGACATGAAGGAACTGTTATAGGTTGAAATGTGCCAGTGACTGCCTATCTTTGTATATTGACTCCTCTGTTTAATAACATATGCAACCAATTTATATTTTAGTTATACAAACATATTATTAAAGTGAAACTAAAAGCACTAGATTTTATTAAAAAAAACAAGTACTTTACAGAATTCTATTATCATAAAAAAAAGTGGTTTACAAACCATTATTTTTTCAGATTTGTGTATATTGAATATATGTTGGTAATGTGATGCACATCTATAAATGCTGCCAGATTTATGGACATGCCCCTTATGGATGTCCTTGCTGCTGCCTGGTAAAAGATTTGCATTTTACCCAGTTAAAGGTGCCTCAACAGAAGTGCTCAGCTGCGTAGTGCTGGGTCAGTCAGTTATTAAGATTAATCATTTTGTTCTACTCTGTAGAGATCTGTGATCCGAGTCTCCCTAGTCCTGATAACTTATCAGTCAGGTTAAAGTGAGTGATGCATATCTGTGCCTCGAAATTATCATAGTAGCAATAGGCTCTTATTGCAGGGCATAGACTTGTGTCAGTATTACTGTATAAGCGTTCTGCAAAACAACGCATGCTGTGTCTTTAAATAAAGGTGATGTTTACCATGTATGTTCAGAGTAGTAGGACACTGTGTCTTGACACAGGTGGTAAGATTGGTATTAAATTATATAGTTTATTATGCATGGGTAACTGCACTAAAAAATAGTTGAAAAAAGAATTTGTTGCACATTTTTTACTGTAGTCACCCTTTCACGGGTCACTGTTTTCTCAGTGCATCAAATTCATAGACTAGCACTGTGCTTAAAGGAGAACTAAAGTAATAAAATAAAAAAGAACTGTGAAAATACTTATCTTATACTGAGCCAATTGATTACAGCATGAGCTGTGCTGTAATTAGCCGGCACCCGATGCTTACTTCAGAGTGCTGGCTGACTGCCAGCCAGCGTGAAGCTCCTCCCACCTTGTTTCACCCCGGCTTAAACATCATCACATTCATTGCGGGAGCCAATGAGAATGCTCCCCGCAATGAGCATGATGATGTATGAGCCCGTTGAATCAAGAAGAAGGAGCTGCACATTGGCTTCTGTGTTAGCCAGCACTGTGGGGGAAGCATCAGCTGCTGGCTAATTGCAGCACAGCTTGTGCTATGACTGTAATCAGTCTGCTCTGTATAAGGTAAGTATTTTAACAGTCCTTTTTTATATTTTTTACTTTAGGTCTCCTTTAAATCAGTTGTAGACAATGCTGTTAGGGCATGGTGCAGTTTTTGTATATTTTTTTATGGCTTTTCAATGATATGCATCTGTATAGCCCCTGTCATGTCTCTTCCTGTAGGAATGGTAGACCTTGGCAACCAGAAGACTGCTGAAATTAAATAACTTACAAAAATGTGAAGAAAAAAAAAAAGAATTATTTAAAAAATTATATTAGAAAACTGTTCTCTACAACATAGTAAAAGATGTTGTGTTGAATTGACTTTGTTAACAAATTGATACTTTTCAGGAAACAAACATTAAGGGGGGAATTCAGGAACCTCCGAAGTGAGGCGCGTAGTGTTCGCCTCACTTCGGAACAAGTGACATGCGCATGCTGATGTCCTGAACGCGGACATCAGCATCCGCATTAAAAGGATTCCCCTCCTGGCGAGGATACTCTTATGCTTTCGCCGGGAGGGGAATCCCTTTAATGCGCGTGCTGATGTCCGCGTTCAGGACATCAGCATGCGCATGTCATTTGTTCCGAAGTGAGGCGAACACTACGCGCCTCACTTCGGAGGTTCCTGAATTCCCCCCTGAATCTCCTGTGGTGATATTCATTTTTTCTTGGTATTAAGAGATACATTACAGTTTAGCTACAGAATATAAATTACTATGAATATCTGTGCTTTTTCAATCTGAAAAATGAATCTTGAATTTTGATTTCAGTAACCAAAGTAAGTGCACGTACCTATTATACTACCTAGACACCCACAGAAATATATTAAAGGATAGTTCTTTGTATATGAAAGGTACAGTAAAAACATGTTCTGTTGATTTGTTCAGTCCTGTTCAAAGTTTATTGTCTGTTCTTCCAGCAATTGGACAAATTCATTGGTTCTGTAGACTGAATGTTACAATGTTGTACTGTAAACAATAGGTCAAGGGGTCCTATAACAACTATATGTATTGGATTAGATGTATGTTTTGGGTGGGTTAAAAGTTCCTTCTTTGCTTGTTGTTTTGAATCTAATCTAATCTTTATTTTTTTCTATTTGATTCATTAGAGTACTTATGAGACTACAGGAACACACTTGCAAAGCTATATATTTATTTACAAGAGTAGGTTATATACCTTAGTTCACATTAGCATTATAAATTGGAAAATGTAAATTAAAATGTAAAAGAAAAATCATAGAGCATTTGTGTGTCCATATTCTTTGATACAAGTCTTGGATAGACTGCATAGTGACCTTTTACAATTTTGATATGGGAAACATTCTAATGTATATGGTAAGACCCAGTGGTGGATGCTGGTCTTTCAAGGAGGGGAAGCTCACTTTGTCATACCAGGACAGCTGAAAAGACCTGTTACTTTTACCCACCTTTTGCACCAAATAAATCTGAGGAGTTGATCTGCCCTGTTGTTTAACTTTAAACAAGACTATCAAATGGCTTTACCAAAATCCTGTCCACAACATTCACACTGTCTGACATTATGTGCAGCTTGTTACTCAGAACGAAAAAAAAAAGGTTATTGCAAATCAGAATGAAAGATCGCTGATTTCACTGTCAATCAAAAAGGGATTCATCCTCAGACAGATCATCCAATCAGCATGCAGAAGCTGAGCTTTCAGGTCAGCCCACTGCCCCATAGATTCCCACAGAAGCTGAGAGTCCGATGGGAGGGATAAAGCCAAGCATTTATCCAATTATTCCTCTTGTTTCAATCAGCATGTTGACTGAGCTTCCAGGCCAGCCCACTGCCCCATAGACTCTCAGAGAAGCTGAGAGTCCGGGAGGGACAAAGCTCAGCATTTATCCAATTACTCATCTTGTTTCAATCAGCATGCAGAAGCTGAGCTTCCAGGCCAGCCCACTGCCCCATAGATTCCCAGAGAAGCTGAGATTCCGATGGGAGGGACAAAGCCTAGCATTTATCTCATTACTAATCTTGTTTCACTGCACTTTTGCTTTGCTATTGAACTCTGTGGAAGTTCAGCGTCCACACTGTTTAAATAACTGTAAATCTGCAGGAATGGGTGAGAGGAAATGACATGTACATACTGTACTGTTGTATATATTTGATCACTTATTTCTTTTGTCATTTTAGGGGAAGCTGAGCTTCCCTTGCAGTCTTAGAGCAAACGCCACTGGTTAGACCACTTATTAAAGGGAGCTGCCTTTGAATTCAGGTGCTAATAGCTGTAAATCTACATAACATAACAATAGCAGTATAAAAAAAATGTTTTGTTTTATTTATTCCCCAATTAAACATTAAGGGGGTAATTCACTAAGCTCCGAAGTGAGCTGCGTACTGTTCGCCTCAC
>WMED01029533.1:0-10250 GCA_019650415.1 Pipa parva
TGAGTCACAGTCTTCTACAAATGAGGTATCACAGAATGTAAATCAACCAAGTTCAACCAGAAATGCTATTTCATCTACCTCAGGCAGTAGCCAGCCCACATCTAGACAATCAACAACAATGACATTTAGAGAAAATACTTCCTCCAGTGTTACCAGCAGGTCCCCTTTGCAAACATCCACAGTAACTTTAGCAAGTGCCACAGGATCTGCAACAGCACCAACAATTACAACAGAACGTTTGATAAATGTATCAGATACTTCCCACTATACAGTAACCAATAGGCAGGTATCAACACATAACACAGGAAATCTTACCAGCATTGGGACAACAAACCAAATTGCCTTTACAAGTCATGCAGAGACTTCATTCAACACTGAGAAGGTGAGCCAGCCAATTACAACCCACAGTATAATATCACCAAGCATGTCTAACAGTAGGGCAACATCAGCCAGGATTACAGAAACTCTATTAACTAAAATAACAAGCAACCAACCATACTCAAAAGAAACAATGTCTTATGGCAGCATGGGTGTAAGCAAGGAAATAACTTCAACATATGGCACAGAAGCAACCCACAGCACAGCAATAATTAACCATACTCAACCTATATCTACAAACACAGTATTTTCTCCTGGTGTGGAAACCATAAGTGAGTCACAGTCTTCTACAAATGAGGTATCACATAATGTAAATCAACCAAGTTCAACCAGCAATGCTATTTCATCTTCCTCAGCCGGTAGCCAGCCCACATCTAGACAATCAACAACAATGACATTTAGAGAAAATACTTCTTCAAGTGTAACCAGCAGCTATCATTTGTTAACAGCCAGAATTACTTCTAGTATCACTGGTCCTAATATCCAGTCACCTTTCACAAGTAGAAAAGAATCTCTTCCAAGTGCATCACCTGTAACTAACAATGGTATAATAATCAGCACAGACAACAGAAAAAGTACCTCTTCACCCAGTTTTGAGATAACAAGTCAGTCAACATCATCCAGTAATGTAGTATCACTCGGCCAAATAACATCCCACTACACTGTATCCAGCAGTCAACATTTGAAAACTGTGAACACTTCTATCTCCACTGCTATTAACCACACTTCACCAAAGAGTAACTCAGCATTTTCTTTTACTACCGAGAATAAAAATCAATCTTCGTTTTCCCAAACTGTAACTGCTAGTAATGTCAGTAGTCAATCAACATCAGTGAGGAATACAAAATTGTTAACATCTGCTGTCACAAGTAAGAATTCCAACACCAATGCAAAGACCCAATCAGCTTTAACTAACAGTAAGGAATCTCATATAAGCACTCTGCTGTCAAACAGCACCAAAACATCTGCTATTGTCAGTACCAGCAAAGTAATCAGTAATGTAACAAAATCAGTAAGTAATGTGATGACATCATTAAGTGATGCTATTACTTTAAGAACCACAACAATGAAAGCATTGCTATATTCTACTGGAAAGTATCCATTATCAACAAGCAGCTTGGGGATTTCTTTTTATAAAGAAACTAGCACCTTCCCAAGTTCAACAACTTCTATGGTGACCTCTTTAAATACTTATACTACTAAATCAGCAATATCAAATTATACACCCATCACCTCTGCAGTTGTCAGCAGTACCAAAGGAAACACAGTGTTAAATACCACTACTACTTCTACTTCTAAAACCTCTGCTCAACAAGAAATAACTTTTAAGTCACTTACCAGCAGAATTGTAACTATAACAAATGACAATACTGAAGGAACCTCAGGTAAGATTAATATACATGCCAATAATAAAATTTAAAAAGTTACAGTAAATTGAATTTTTTAAAGATTTAATACAACAGTGTTCATGTGACTAAAGGAGAAATGTAATAAATCCAATTTCGCTTTTCCAAGTTTAGAATATCTTGGCTGTTCATGCAGTAAAAATCGCTATCGATCGATATCGATCAATATTTACCGACCAAAACGTTTCGATTGAGTATTTTTATCAAAGTTTTCAATGGAAAGGTAGCCATACTTTACAGTAGTACTATGGCTACCTTTTTATCAAAAAATCGAGATCGAAAAACTCAATCAAAAGTTTCTGTCGGTAAATATCGATCAGAAAAATCTTGTGATATTTACCGCGAGAAACTTCCAAGATCTCGATGGGAATAAACTCAGAAGACCTAAATCAGGCTTTTCCAAGTTTAATCAATTTTGCCCCAATGGTTTCATTAATTCATTTTAAGTGATGGTACCTGTAACTGATTTAAAGCTGCAAGAAGATCAAATTGGTGAGAGTTTTATGGCTATGGGATCAAAATATACTCCATGTTCCATACAAATACAAAAACAACAGGATATTTTCCTGTTTCCTTTTAATAACAATATACTGTACATAAAGGTGTAGCTGACTAAGTATAAAGAACACTACATATTTTCTTTTTAGTTGTTCTTCAGTTATACACATTAAAGTGTGTAGTATTGTTATACTGATTGATTTGACTGTAGAATTTCTCCCAATAAGAGTTTAAACCAGACCTGTCAAAGAAAGTAATGGGGTAGTTAGGAACCAGCTATATTTTTAAGTTCACAATAATTAAAACAGTATGATGCTCTTGTTCCCCAAGCATTTCCATGTACATCAGTATAATGCTTTACGTCGTTTTTAGGTTTAGGATATTGTTGCATTACTCTTTTTACCCTTCATTTTTATAGGCCTTTTTGTGATAACAAAAAAAGAGTTTACACAGGAAAGTGTCACAAATCTCTTCCTATTAAATCAAAAGAAACTGTATTAAGGTTATTCTGTTGTCCTTAGAATGTGCAGTAATACTTTATTCTACTCATATACCATAAGAAAGATTTCTACTGACTAAAACTAGTAGCACTCTGCCACTAAATATTCCTTTGATTATACTTAACAATTGTAAAATATCTAGCAGCAAGACAATATAGCATAATATCCTTGTACTAAAGTATAGCACACACCAGGTATACTTTATAGCAAAGAAGCCAAGTACAACATGCTTTCCCAACTAGTGATATTTTGAAGGGGTTTCCCATTTTCATACAAGGATGAAAAGCACAATATTTTGAGTGGAGTTGAAGCCTCCCTTCCTCAGGTATATGTCACAATTGGAGTCCTTAGGGCGAAATTTATTAAAGTCATAAAGACCACTCTCGGTCTTTCCAAGTTTATCGTTCAAGATTGTGTTGTTCCCGAAAGAATACAGCACGAGTTTTTTTAATCCTGATTTTTTGATAGAGAGGTATCCATACTTTACATCTATAGCATGGCTATCTTTCTATGGAAAAATAATGAAAAATTGAAAAAACTTGCACAGTAATCTCGCCGGAACAATGCAAGATCTTACGTAATAAACTTGGAAAGACCAAGAGTGGTCTTTCCGATTTTAATAAATTTCGCCCCCTAGTGTCTAGAAATACCTGGAGTGTGAATAGGCAAAACCTTTTACCAGTGTTTTATCTACTGTAAGTAATTCAAAATGCCAATGAACTCCTTTTTTGTTGTGTATTCCTTGATGAGTACTTGGCTTTTAGCATTATTTTGTGTTTTGGGATGTGCTGTTTTTGCATACTTTGTTGCTAGTTATTTGAATGTTTGGATACCTTGGTTGCTGGTTTTGGGTTATACACCCCCTTGGTTTTAGAACTTAATAGTTAAGGACCAAAAACTAATCTTGCATTGGTTCATATCAGGGTTGTATTGCCTACTATCTGTTACTAACTGACAACATTTCATGTCTGCAAATAGATTATTACAAACCTGAGCAACACATCTCTCAATGAGTATTCAGGGTAAATGGATGGACTCATTACCACATTGAACTGCATGAGTGTTCTGGATAGAAGCATTTTATTAACCAAAATTCCTTAAAAAGGGTATTAAAAGAAATTATGACAACATAGAATGCCCAGTAAAACAGAACTGCATTTGAAAGAAATAAATTCAGTTTAAGTGTGAAATATGAATTGCTTCTGTGCCTGCTTGGGAGATATTCTGGCTATATTCCCCCTACCAGCATATCAGTAGAATAAAACTTGAGGTGAAAGCTCATCAGCTGTCTCATTCTGGAGAATATCACAAGCAATCTATCTAAAATAGTGGTTTATAATTCCGTTTAATAAATATTCAGGTATTATTTTAGGTCAGAATGCTGCAAATGATGAATTGTTGACAATATATAATGCCACAGAAACACCTGAGGCACTTAAAGTGCCACGTACCCATTAACTTCAAAATAACACGCAATGAACCTAACATGTGCACAAATGTTTTCTACTTCATTTATGTTTTTTCCTTTCATGGATCTTACATGTGGGTTTTCCCTATTCATAACAGTTTCTCCTCCAAACCTCCCCTTCTGGGCCATCATTCTGATCTCACTAGCCGTCATTCTTGGCACAGTTCTACTGCTGGCTGCATGTGTATTGGTAAGATTATTCCCTCTTTTTTACCATGACATAACACAGTACAGACACATAGACAACATGTAACATATAAACTGAAAAAGGGTACATGTCTATAAAATTCATTTTTTCTCACATAATTTTACATAATAGTTTAGTTTGAGACAATTTATGATAAGTCTCAAAAAAGTGAAAAAAAACTTTATGTAATACTACTAGGTAATATCACTTACATTCTAACAAACATGGGGGATTGTATAGTAAAAAGTGAATAAAATCACATAAACAGAACACTCTATGCATTAAGAGACCAAAGAAGAAATGTATCTGCCCCACAGACCAGTTTTTATTTTACAACAGGAACCCCTTGTGCTAAGAAGGTTTTTTCACTAATCTGTTATATAGTAGGTTTCACAAATTGGATTTTCCAGTTCCCATCTTTTGTTTAGTTTTTGTGATGTCATTTTAAAGTGGATTCGTCAGGTCCACTTAACAGATTTTTTTTTAGGACGCAGGGAGTTGTAGTAACTAAATGATAAAAGCATTCAACTTGAATCAGAAGTTGAGTTGGGCAGGGCTAAATGATGATTGACATTATAGCTCCTCCAATCAGATCCCTGCTAGATTATGATTTAAGGGATCTAATTGGAGGAACTTTAATGTCTGTCATCCTTTTAGCACCGCCCAATCTGACTTGAAAAGCAGAAAAGAAGAAGGGAGTTTGTTTCTTTTACTACAGTCTTAGCTGAATGGTTTTAGCATTCAACTAACACAACTCCCTGCTTCCTAAAAAAAAAGTCTCTGCCATGTAAATTCAGTCTGCTATCTTCATACAGCATACAGTGCAGCCAAGGACCTCTTTGCATTACAGCTTCCATGACAGGCTGCATGTTGTACATTAGTTAACAATAAGTTCTCATTTTTAATAATCCAGTATAGAATCTTGGGGGGTAATTCAGCAAAGAGCGAACTTACCCTCCGATCCTTCACATCAGTGCGCATAGACCGTTACGCGTTTGCTGAGTCCTGCACACGGACATCAGCAAACACTTTAAAGGGATTCCAGTCTCCCAAGGCATCTCGAGTAGAGCCTCGCGAGCTTCGCCGAGACTGGAATCCCTTTAAAGCGTTCGCTAATGTCCGTGTGCAGGACTCAGCAAACGCTTATCAGTCTATGCCAGCAGTTCTCAACCTGTGGGTCGTATGACCATCCCACGGGGGTCGAGAACTGCTGCGGAACCCAGAAGTGCCCGCAGTACCCTTCTTATAAGGGTTCCTGTGTTGTGAACATTACCACCTGACGCGCGTACGTGATGACGTTTCGCCCAAATGTTACCACGTGACACCACAGCAGGGGGTCGCGATTTTCAAATGGTTGAGAACCGCTGGTCTATGCGTACTGATGCGAATGATCAGAGGGTAAGTTTTCTCTTTGCTGAATTACCTCCTTGGTTTGTAATCTATAAATGCAGTTCAGATAGATCAGAAACAGTACATAACTGATCTCTATGTCTAATCTTTTAGTCGGTCAGTTTTTCTCTCAATGAACAAAACAAATCCTTGAGATCTAAAGAGATTAAATACCCCTTAAAGTGTAAAGTACAGTTTTGTGAAGTTTTTAACTGAAAAAAAATACAACCTATAATCCCCAAAAAAATGTAAGTACTACATGTAAATCCTGCAATTACTTCATTCAATGTTATTTTTTTATTCAGGTTGTTTATTGCACAAGAAGATATAGAAATCGCACCATTTACTATGTGGCTTAATGCACAATTAAAACTTTTGTCATTATGTGCACTCACCTTCACTGCTGAAACGCCTTGACCTCACAGCGATTAGTAAAATGTTCCTCGGAGATATTTATTAAGTAACGTGTATATGTATTAAGTAAGAGGTAAAAAAAAGACCTTTGTCGTGTGACAGATACTGGGATCTGTTGTTTGCAGAGACATCATTATCAATATTGTCACACTATCACACAGAAAAATAAAGCAACATGAAAAGTAAGGTATTAAAACCTTAATGACACGGGTTTTTGTGCAGTGGACGCAGAGCTCTGTGCGGTACTGCAAATTTCTGCATGTTTTAAATAGCAGAATGTGGTTGAGTCATAAAACATAAATAAGAGTTCAAAGTTCTTTCAATCCTAAGAACAAGTTGCTCTCTGACTGATACCCTGTGGGCAATGTTAGAATTACAGGAACGTTTATTTTATGAACACGTCCAATGAATATTTATTCATTGTGTTCACTGTACAATATATAGTACTGGAATTTGGAGAAAAAAATGTGAATGAGCCATTGAGTTTATTTTGTGCAAATTGCCTGCCATCTATCCATTGCCAAAGCAGTGTAATGCTGCAATAGATTTAAGCCATTGTGTATATAGATCTTGGTGATTACTGAATTATATGTTTTATATTTTATCTCCAGAAGAGTTAAAATCATACATATGTCCTATATGTGTAATTGGACTTTAAAAAAATATATATTCTGGATTGGTCTATATAGGTATTGCTGGCAAAACCGTAGCCAATCATAATAAGCATGTGTGACATCACTGAAAGATTGTTACCTATTATTTTAGTCTCTCTATATATATATATATATATATTTGTAATTTCAGTACATATTTGCATATTTTTTGTGTATATTGAATTAAAAATATTTAATAAATAATTATATATTAAACATGTAACATTGTGTATTGTATTATCAATTTAGTGTGCAGTATAGAAATTATAGGTAAAACTAGAAACTAGAATTGACCAAATGTTTAATCAAAGTTAATTCATAAGCATGGCTCTTTTTAAAGAGACGTTATATTCTACATCACTGTACTGACAATATAGTAACAGATCTTGTAATAATGAGGTTGAAAACTTTACTTCTACTTAGAGTTTACAATCCTAAATATTATGGGAGATGATACAGGACAGATATAGAGAATGCTGTGTTCCAGGAACCTTAGTATGATATGAAGAGCCAAATAATTTGCTATCAATGTAACCTAAGGGCAAATATAGCTGGTAGGAGAACCTGTCTTACAGAGGTGTTCTAAAGCAGTGGTTCCCAAACTTTTTCACCTGAGCCTCAATTTTCTCTGGCATCATCTTTTGAATACTATGGTTATACAAATTTTACATATCCACACACATAAAAGAACAAAATTAGCAGACAAACACAGCATGCAGATACCCACCCACATCACAGCGTGGCAACCATTGTCCTAGAGTACCCCAGAGAAAGGAGCAGGTGAATAAACTAAAACTGAGAAGTTGGGAATCAGGGTAAGCTAATGTGAAGAGTTGTATTTTCATGGTGCATTTGAAGGTCTGAAGATTTACTGAGTGACTGGGTGAGGAAAGGATTCCCTGAGTGTAAGTGCTGAATGAGAGAAATCTTGAAGGTGAGAATTGGTAGTAGTAGTATGGGATGAGAGCAGGCAAAAGTTATTTACATTTCAAATCATAGTTGAAGTGGTACTTAGATACAAGGAAACAACTAATGTACCCTAACCATAACATATGTAGAAAGTACAGGGTCTGCCAGCCTAAACAGCCATATTATGATTCAGCAAATCAGCATGTTTCGACTGTAGTGCTGTCTCATAGAACTGTGGATATCTAGCATCTCATGGATTTCAAATTGGATCCTCATTAATATGCTAATGAACTGCCGACGCTTCATCACGCATAGTGCCTGACATGGTGCAATAAAGTGGAAATATCAACAAGGTATATGCTCAGTGCTGGTTTTCACACATGCTCTGTAAGAAGTTAACATCCAGGACAACAGCTTTCTCATCAGGTATTGGAGCTGAAATGCTATAAAAGTTGCCATGTACTTGTGAATTTATACATGCACAAGAAGCAGAAATAATCAAGTAGGGGGCTTGGAATGGAAAGATTGTGGGGGGAATTCATCATTGTGTGAAGTGAGGTCTGGATCCTTCGGCTCACTTCGCATATGGTGTTATGCGCTCGCTGATGTCCTGCACGCGGACATCAGCGAGTGCTTTAAAGGGATTCCAGTCTCGGTGAGGCAACTCTTTTGGTCTCGCCAAGACTGGAATCCCTTTAAAGCGCTCGGTTGATGTCCGCGTGCAGGACATCAGCGAGCGCATAACACCATGTGCGAAGTGAGCCGAAGGATTCGGAGCTCACTTCGCTCAATGGTGAATTGTGTTGTTGGAATGTAGGGTAAATGAAATAATATGATTTATTATGAGATTTTAGTTTAATTTTATGTTCTGGAGACTATAGGGAACCACTGCAAAGAGGAACAAGATTGGAAAACTGAGAGTAAGTACTGCAAATAGGATGGACTGAAGCCTGGAGATGAGAAAGCCAATGGAAAGGACACAGCAGTAACAGATAGAGATATTGAGTTTATATATTAGTATAAAGCAGTAACTTGGCAAAGGTAGTAAAATAAATGTTTGTGCTCTGATTGTATATGATTGTATATAGTTCTGAACAATAGTTCATTAAATTATATCCTTATGTGTCCAGTTTCTTCTGAACAAGATACCAGTAAAAACCTAGTTATAAATCCAATGATGCAACTACAAAGCCAAGTGAAAAACAATCCAATTATCATTCCAAGTGACCAGTTATAGCTCATTAACACTACATAGGGACTGAAGTATGTTTCTTCAGTGCAATAAATGCTTCAGTTCATGTTCCATTCCCTACTGTGAAAGTATAATAGGAATGGTGTTTCTTTCAAAACTTTTATTAAAATTCAAGCAACATATTCCCAAAACAACTTTATTTCCATTCCACTTCTCCTTAAGTCCAAATAACCAATTCACCTGAAGTTCAAATTCAAAGGAAAAAAAAAAAAAAGTCCAACATGTAAGCATAGCACTATCAGGTTTTGCCACTAGAGGGATTCTGTCCTGGTCTGTACTGTTCTGAACTTGGTTCCAATATGTACAGTACATGCCCTTTGCTCATTTGGGTTTTGAATTCAGCCAATTAGTTTTGGTCTAATGTAAAAGATGCAATGGAATTTCCAAAAAATGAGTGTTTAATCTGCCATGAGAAATGTAAATGTGTCCGTTTGGGGGAATGAAACATTGTTTTGGACAAATGTGATGTGGCACATTAAACACTCATTTCTTGGAATTTTGGACGTCCATTGCGTCTTTTACATTGGAATTGAGGGTGGGGTGGCCCCTCGGATGGTCCTATTGGCTGCTGACAGTTTGTAACTTTATTTAATTAGTTTCAGTCTATCAGAGAGTCTGAGTTTCAGCCAATCTCAGCAAGGGTTCCTGTAGAAAGGCTGCCAGTTTTATTCAGACCTTGCCAAGCAAGGAGTTACATTTCTGTAGTCCTGCTTGTGGCTTTGAGCCATATTGACTTGAGCTGTATTCATTTGCAACAAGTTTATCTTTTTCTACTGTGTTCCTATGTTCCTAGTCCTGTTGCTTCGGCAGATCCAGATTTCAGAGTTACCTGTCTCAGATACAGTTCAGCAGATCCAGTGCCCCAGTGAATCCTGTTTCCAGTTTTGTTCTGCTGTTCCTGTCTTGTAGTTAGTGCTACTATGCTCTCAATTTCCTATCTGTTCCTGCATCCTGTGTTTGCTGAGAATCCTATAATTTGCTGCCATGTGGAAAGGTTTCCCTGGGTCCCACTGCAAAATCAAAGTTCCCTTGCAGGAACCACTGATGAATACTGGGTTGTTCATTAGATGCTGCGCCCCAGGTGAAGCTTGTACCAACTTCCATTGCTTGGTGGACTTGTTACATCTCCACAGTCATATTTTTACATATTTATGAAACTAAATATTAATTATTTTACAATTTACAATCATTCCTTA
>WMED01029534.1:0-10005 GCA_019650415.1 Pipa parva
GGGTCCAACCCGTTACTAGCATGGTGTACCTAATAAAGTGGCCGGTGAGTGTATATAACACAATGCTATCTGGAAAAGCTAATAGTCTTTTTCAAGAGTCATTTAATTTCATTAGTTTTATCATTGTTTGGGGGCACAAAAACACCAGGACATCAGATCACAGTCCCCTGAAAGGCTTGTGCCAATAACCTGCTTACTATAATGGTCATTAAATACTAACATGTAAAATTTCGACAAATGTGCAGCAGATTATTACAATGTATTAAAAATTGTGATATTATATTATTACAGTATATTGGTTAACAACTCTAGAACACCGACACCATCTGAGAGACAGTTAGGGGCAGTGCCGGCTCTGCCATTAGGCAATATAGGCAAATGCAAGGGACGCTGCCAGCTCAGGGGGGCGCCCCCTAGCATTTTTTTTTTTTAGAGAGTGCCGGCTGGCTAGGAGAGGTTACTTGCAGCCACGGCTCAACTTTAAATCTCCCAATTGGCAGCTGGCTGGACGGCGGTGTTGGAGGTGAGTGGGGGCCGAGGGGCAAGGGGGGCGCCGGGTGGGGGGTTGCCTAGGGCGCCGATAGGGCCAGGGCTGCCTCTGGTTAGGGGAATTCATCAACAGGGCAATTGCTTATAGAGGACTAGTAACTAATGGCAACTAACCATCAGTACACTTTCAGAATTCTAGTTTCCCTTTACTAGTGAATGCCAACAGTTGATTGGTTGCTATGGGTTACTAGACCTCCTTTAAGATTGCCCTGTTGATGAGTTCCAGAGACTGAGGACAAGGTGCTCTCTCTAGAGAGGGAGAGTGGATAAAAGAAAGACTAAAGGATATAAATATCTTTAAATATATTTTGGTTTAAAAGGGAATAATTACATTTGACTGATTAACACCTATAAAAAGAAAATAATTCAAATGATTTATTACATATCGCATTTATATTGTGGGTTTTTCTTTTACGTTCAAGTTATTTTTCTGTCTTAATGTTCACTGTTCTATGAACAAGATTATTTTCGTCCTCGCTAGATTTTTACAGTTGGAAATAACAGTTTTAAATACAATCAGATTAAATTTTTTCAGTTTTAGGAGCAGATGCATTTATTTAGATGCTAAGAGATGCTATTAACTACAGAGCATTGGAAAACTAACCTCCTATCATACCTTAGAAGCTCACATAATTTAAAAGAATTGAGTCATAGTTATGCTACTACAGATGTTCTATCCTTATCTTCTAATACAGAAATTTAATGGGATTTAAAAGTTATGAACCCAATAATACAACAAAAATCAAACCCAAGTATCATTGACTTCAAGATAGAACTCATCTGTTTTCATTCTGAATGCATTTTTGAAGTAAACTAATGAAATGCCTATGGGAACCAGGTTAGAAATTTTGAATGCGCTTCTGAGAACACTTATCACTGGCGTGTGATGTGATGGTGACATACCTGATATTCTATTAGTCATAGCAGTTCCAAAAAAGATACATGTGAACAGTGTTTCAGCGGGACACATCTCTCTTCATCAGGTAGAGAAATACAACCTCCCATCAATTAAACCACATAAAAATGTTTCAGCGGGACACATCTCCCTTCATCAGGTAGAGAAATACAACCTCCCATCAATTAAACCACATAAATGATTACATAGTCATTCAGTAATAATCTTGGAGAAAGAAGAAAAAAATAATGCATATTAATGCTGTTGTAGGTTGAACTCACACTGTCTCACACCATCCCTGTTTGCAAGGGGCATGAAATATCATGCAGCAACACGTATGATTTTTTTCTTAGCAAAGAGATGCCCAATATACACTTTCAACTCTTTGCATAGAAACTGGACATTTTTGAAAGTTAAGTTGTCATCACCCAGAATTTTGCAGAATATTAAATACAGTTCTAGTATATCCTCTAAGAGAAATAATGCAGCAATTTCCAGACACTACTCAGCCTTCTGAAGCTATCTCTGACACTGATTAGTACACTCTGTCATCTCCTAATTAGATAAAGCTCTTAAGTGTGGGCACAGCTTTACCATTTACTTTGAATGGCATACAGATCTACTGCCAACAACAGAACAGAATAGATTTTAAATGCACATTCAAAATAAAATTATATTCAGGTAAAGATTTTAGGCATAGCTATGGAGCATTAAAACAAAAAATGTAGCATAGCTAAATATTTTTTTTTAAATTTCATCTCCATTCAATTGAGCTCACTGTAATGAGGCAGGAAAAAAAAATTAATGCTCAATTACTGAACCTGAAGCAAAATTAATTTCCATTCTCTACAGAAATATTACTGGATATTTAGGTTTAATTACTGCCGCAGTGAAAGAATAAAAAAAAAACAGATGTAACAAATTTTATTAGGAAATTATTCAAAATAATACAAATGCCCAAGTAAAAGAAAAAAACTGCTCTAATAAAGTGATGCTCTTTTGTTAGAAGAATCACAATCTAACATATGAGGCACCGTATGCAATTCTGTCAAACCTGGGAACAAATACACGTAGTAACTGGGAATTCTGGGAATACCCTTGCTTTTAAAGGGGAACTAAAGTCAGAAAATAAACTCATATATTATAAAATATATCTGGCACTAGCTGGGAAGTCCTCATGTTCTTGCTTACTGGAGTAGCTTAACTTGAAGAAAGGAGGCAGTTTCATAGCGATGTCAGCTACGAAGCTGCACTCTGGTTCCCCCTCCTGACCGGCATCGGCAGTCTAGAGCAGCGTCAACTTCATTACGCCTACTTCAGTTATACTCAGTGATGATTTCACCCAATGCTGAGTGGTGAAATCAGCCCGCATGTCTGGAGTATATTTTATAATATATTAATTTATTTTCTTTAGTTCCCCTTTAAGAAGGATGCTAGAGTAAAATATAAACACACTTTGAAAGTTGCAGCTAGTACTTGCGATGCATGACCAAGAAACAGTCATATTCCACTTCTGGCAATTGTCACAGTTGTAGAGCAAAGAAAGCAACAACAGCGAACTTTTCTCACAGTGTGTTAAACAAAATTTGCCACTGAAAATTTAAACATACTGTCAGAACACGCTAGAAGGATTCTTTGGCCAAAACACACTGCAAATTATGAAATATTGCTTTCACTGAAATCAAAAGAAAAACTGATTTGTGGATTATGCAACCAAAAACAAATACCATTTACTTTTAATAATAGGGCAAAGGGCAGTGCTCAGGTTTCAGTTCTACAGCATTCTGCCCTGAAAGCATGGCTGTTCTACCATTGTTGATTTAGAGGCAGTGATGCAGGGAAGTGTTATTTCACAAACCTTTACTCGTTCATTTTAAGCAGAGTTGCACAATATATAATAATAATAATTCAGTTAAAACCCCGGCTGGGGTCGAAAACCGCTGCGGTACCTGGAAGTGGCCGCAGAACCCCGTGACGTCGGGCGAAAACATCACCATGTGACGCGCGTGTGTGATGACGTTCGGCCGAAACGTCAGCGCGCGGTAACGTCAGCGCCAGGGGACGCGACCCACAAAAGGTTGAGAACCACTGAGCTAAAAGGAGATGTATTTAGTGATATGAAATGTATAACATATGGAGTGGCTGCTACTACTTCTAAATCTAAACACATCCAAAATTAGCCTTCTCCAACATCCAGTGGATGGCAACATATGTTTATGGGTGCAAAAGTAAACTATTGAGAAATGAGAGTAAAGTCACTGTATTTGTATGCAAACAGAAACTCACTTTTTGTTTTAGGGTAGTAGGATGTACGTTACACCAAGGATCCCTGAAAAATATTGATCATGGGACTTGTTTATGAAAGTCCGAACATTCGTGTAATGGTCTGCATTTACATTTATTCACCACTTCCCAATCTTCACATATTCAGCAAACCCTGCAACGTGGCGAATATATGACTAATTCAAACACTTACAACAGCTGGGGATATACATATAGTATATGTACTGTATATTCTACTATATACATATAATTGTCGCATCACTATTCATCAAGCATTGGACTCCGTATGCCTTGCCAATTTCGCTACTGCGACAGTGTCGCCAGTTGTTCTTTGCCAAATTAAAGTGGCAAAATAGGGAGTTATTGTTGATGCACAACACCAGCATCACTGTCTGCATAAGGATAATTCAAAAGCACCTATAGGATTACATCCACATATAGGAATCATTTATCAGCTCCAAAAATCAAACCTACGACATCACTATAGTGATATAATTGTTTCCTATAATCTATTTGGAGTAATCACTTTTACGTCACCATCACTATCATCTTACAATATTACTCTAGGGGCAAACAGTTTTTTGCCCATATCTCCCATTTCCTTTCCAGCGCTGCCACACATCCATCTCACGTATGGGACTTCACAAATATTATTATTATAGTTAGAAAAAGAAATACAAAATCACAAATACAGAAAGAACAGAGGGAAAAAAAGAAATAAAACATTAAACTTTCCCACAAAAATAACTTGGTAACTAGAAATATAAACTCTATTTTCTTGTTTGCGCTAGAAGGTATGTTTGGGCATTTTACAGATCTATCGAAAGCAGAAAGGTAGAAAAAAAATTATACCATTTCCAAAAAGAAATCTACAATGTAATTGCAAAGAAAAAGGCGTATGTTATACCCTAAAGGCAATTATTAAATACTCCAGTTCTACATTTTTCATTCAAGCTTTCAGAGAAGCTGCAGGTTTAGGTATTTATTATCTTAACACTTTGTTACAGAAAATAGGAGTTATGTATTAAACACCCCATTCTTATCCACACTACAAGAAAAAGACAGCTTGCGAAGAAGTATCCTTATGGCTGAAGAGCAAGATGATGCAGTGTAGAGAACAGAATTCTAAAAGGTTTTCCTGCTGATCAGACCTAAATATTTTGACAACTTATAAGAACCTCATTTGATCTGCTACTTTCTTATTTTATTCTATCTTGGCTTCATCCCTTAAACATGCCCATCGATTTCACATCAGCTTTTCCTTACTATGATTTATGGTATATGCATTTCATTTCCCCTCCCTATATCAGAAATGGACTTTGTTTATGACATTATAAAAAGCTGAATGAAATAACTTGAGTTTATTTTCCCCTAAAAGAGAAATTTTATTCAACAAACGCCTAGGGCAATGATGGCTATGACACGCGATCGCGACTATTCTCCCCATAGTTAAAGCCATGACAATTTCCCCCATAGCAAACTTGCGACAAATTTCTCCTTGTAAATCCGTGATTGCGACAAGTTTTTCAAATAACAAAACCGTGACTATTTTTCCCATAACAAGACCGCGATACCTCTCCAATTGTAAAACCTTGACAATTTCCTGATATAAATCTGAGACAATATTCCTATTATAAAATCTCAACTGTGACAGAATACTGACACACGGCACTCAAAAGGTTAGCCATCACTGGCCTAGGGACTCATTCATGAAAGTCCGAACTGATGCATAAAGTTACTAATTCACCTTTATTTCTTACTTCCCCATCTTTTCATATTCTGCAAACTAATATGGAAAATTCACAACCATGCTTATGACCTTCACCTGCACAGGTAACTTGTCTATTTATCAAGCGCTGGAGTCTGTCACAGTAGCAAATTAGAGAAGGCGTATTGTGTCACGTTAGCCAGTTTTATGTCATAAGATTAAAGCTGCAAATTAATGGGGCGATAGCAGGGATGCTAGTGTCCGAATTACTTTCCCTCGGCTACTGACGATGATCCTCTGTTCAGTAAAGGAGTAGAGAACTGGCGACTATTGGAGTGTAAAGTCTGTTGATTTCTCACTTAATGAATAAGTCCCACACATTCTAAATCTGAGGGTTAAGCATATCAATAACAGCAGTACTGAAATCTAACCGAATACAAATTGTTCAACCTCTGAGACCACATTTTACATTATGTACAGTCAAAGTGCCATTAAAAAATACTTTTTGTTAGGTTCTGTAAAAAACATGGAAGCACATTAAATAAAAGCAGCCAACAATAAGTAAAATAGTCAATATATTAGTATTTCATTTCCCTAGTCCAAGTGTCGGCATCTTACTGCTACTTTTACATACTTCTAAACTTTAAACCAATGATTTACAGCTTTGTCCTATCAACAAAAATGGTTCCCATGGGTGTCACTGGCATTATGTTACCCTTTAAGCAGGTAATAACATTCACACCAGCAACTACTCAAATGTATCTTCATTGCTTGGCAAATTTCTCTCTTCTGAGCATCTAAACCAGCTAAAGGAGAGATTTCTGGTGGAGGTTAGATTTAAGGACATAAATAAAAAGCCAAAAAAAAAAAAAGAGAGAGATCTTTCCAAAACTGGAGTCAAATATTAAAAGATATAGAAAAAATGGGAAGCCTAATACATGGCTGTCAACCAAAACAACCACTATCAGATAAATCATACTCAGAGGAGCTTCCAACAGGTGGTTATTCACTAAAGTGAGAATTCGACTGTCAAATCATCAAACAGTGGATTCCCTTAGCAAATCTGTGACCGCGGCAATTTCCCCATTGTAAAGTCGTGACTGCGACAATTTTCCATAGTAAAGTTGAAACTGCGACAATATTCTCATTATAAAGACGTGACTGTGACAGTAGCAGTCTATTGCGACTGTCTTTAGCTGGTGAATTCACACCTATACGCAATAATTCAGACTTTAGTGAATAACCCCCTGAAGTGTTCTCTTAAGAGTCACTGTTGTTTCAGATCTGAAATAAACACAAATGGATTTACCTATCCTACATGTCTTCTCAGACAGCTTAAAGGAACAGTATGGCCAAAATTAAAAAAAAAAGTACATTTAATTATTTATGTTACTTACTAACTTTTACTAAATGCATTTTATTAATCGATTTAAAAAATAAAATTCTCACCTGTAAAGAACTACTGTACAGCACTTCTGTGTTGTAGACTCCATCTTCATTCTCTGCCAGCGACTCTATGGCGTCCCTAGTCTGCAGATCCCCTCTGAAAAGTACAGCCCTCTCCAGCCGCGCTGACAGTGAAGCCCCGCACTGGCATTTCCTATGTCACATGGGAGAGCGCGCACATCATCCAGGGAGGATGTGTTGATCACGTGCACACTCTCCCATGTGACATAGGAAATGCCAATGCTGGGCTTCATTATCAGTGAGGCTGGAAAGGACTGCATGTCTTAGAGGGATTAAGTGAATCGGGACGCTGTAGAGCCGCCAGCAGAGAATGAAGATGGAGTCTGCAACACTGAGGTACTGTACAGCACTTCTTTACAGGTAAGAATTGTATTTATTTTTTTTAATTGATAATAAAGCACATTTAATAAAAGTTAGTAAATAACAAAGGTGTTTTTTATTTTTAACCAGACTATTCCTTTAATGCAGCGTTAAACCTCTTTCAAACTAAAGTTTGTTAAAATTGATTGTGACTTAAACAAATATTGTGGAGAAGGCCGAGCCAATCAGATTTTGCCAAAGACGCATTTTCCTACAGTTTGGTTTACTATACATTTTTGTGACCAAATCATCTCAAATCCCTTTGGCTTCTTTTACAGGCAATAAAGACTTCCCTTTAGATGCAGTATTATAATACAGTAAAGTTATACATTTTGTACAATCTATGATTAATCTTAAAAATTAATTTCAGGTGACCTAATTTGAGAAAATATGTAAAAGAGGATTTCCCCTGGAAGGAATGATTTCTGTAAAATATATGCTATTAATAAATTATTCAGTTAATGAATTGAATGGTAAAAAGCTCAACTACTGTATATGACATACTGGAAGGAAAGCCAATAATTCATGTATGCAATGGAATAAAGAAAATAAGTTATTCACATGCATTAAAGGGTATGTAAACTCTGTCTATCAAGAAAGTCCCATTTACCTACGGTCAAGCAATATAGTGATTAAGAAACTTCTGACTCACCGCTTAATTCATCAGATCTCAATATCCCCCTGTAACTGCTCTCTCCGTCTCAAAGAGTTCCCTACTGTGTGTAGCTACACCCCCTCCTTTCCCTGACTTCCTCTCAACACAGCTGACCACAGAGGCAGTCAAAAAGCTTTCATCTGTGCATGCTCAGGGATAGGAACAGACACTGGGGGGTTGGCTTATCAGCACTATTCAGGAAACACTTGTTTAAACAGCCCTGTTCCCACAGCCGTTCTGTGTACAAGAGGCAAGTACTACTAATCCCAAAATCATTTTTACATTTCAATGTTGGTTAGCTTTCTATATGTATACATGTCAAATATAAATAATGTTTTATTCAAACTTTTCATACCCCTTAACATCACAGGCAGACTATATATAAAATACTTCAGTTGAATGGGCATCCACAGACTGCAATTTAAGAGGGGGAGGTCACGTGACACATCAAGATGAATCAATCTCCTGATGCGCTGGGGATGGATCAGGAAATTACGATTTGTCCCGACTCTTCAGACGCATCCCTCTGGTGGAATCTCGTGGGCAGGGTTGAAGTTCCCTCCCTGTGGATGCCCATACTAGATAGTACTATACACCAACTAAGCTAGATAAATACACACCCAACATATCACCCCTTTGCTGGCTTAATTGAAGCCATATGGATTCACTTGACCATATCCTCTGGCAATGCCAAAACATAACTCCATATAAAAGGAGATCTCCAATACGATTTTGAACATATTCTTTATAGAAAGTTTTTACTATGTAAAACGTCAAAGTTAAAAAAAGAAGGGGGCAACTTCTATTTAGTTATATAAATCATTTATCTAATACAGTATAATCTATATAAAATATATAAATATGTATATCGTTTATAATAAAATATGTTAGTGAAAACAGCTATTACCCTCTTCAAGAATATAACTTTTAGAGATGATTAGATTTCTAGGTAAATGGTATACCTGGGAGTAATAATGTATAAGAATGGATAATCATTATTAAATCTGGAGACTATGGCAATATTACGGTCAATCCAGAATCAGAATTAAAATGAGTAAGACTGGATTAACATTTATTATGCCTAATTACATGTGGTCTGTAATTTTTTTATCTTCAATTTTTTCATTCTTTTACACAACAGAATTCATGAAAGTCTGTAGCTACATCCATCCAATACACAGATAATATACATTGCCTCATTTTAGGAAACACAGCTAAAATAGCATGGAAGTGTTTTTATTCTCATTTATGTCATCAAATAAGGTATAACAAATACATTATGTCAGCATGTATGTGTTATACAGGCAGATAGTAACAGGTTTACATGTCCAAATGAATACAAATGTTTATATTGTACAATAATTACATCAGTTACTAGAGTTATTTGAGTTTATTTCAAGCCAGTAACACCATATTTTTAAAAATTTCCCAGTGCAACCTCTTGCTTCATATGTTGTTTTTATTAAAAGGCAAATTTTTATTTACCCATTGAATCCATTTAGACAATAATAATTTATCAGGTCTCATCCAGTGTAATATAGTTTTTTTTCTTTGAATAATCCATTAAAGTTCGGTACAGGTTTATAGTCCAATTTATAAACAGTATCTCATGTATTACACCCAGTATACAGGCTGTGGGGGAGAGGATATTAGGAAAGGCTAATTTGTCAGCAACATATGTATTAATTTCTCTCCAGGGCAAGACCATATTAAGTAAAAAAAAAAGTTGACATTTTCATCTCCACATCTAGGACATATTTTTTACATGTCTTAACTAGGGAGAGGTGAAATAAAGTTGGTGTAAGATTTTAATTTGGATTAATCTTTCCCTATTCGATATGGGCAAAATTTAATAAAATCAAAAATATTAATATTGAATGATTTTTACAGATATCGATATTGCGATATCGAAATTTTGGCAATATCAATATCGAATTTTTCTTCGATAATAGGAGTTTTCCACAGAAATAAACAGACTAAAAGTTTCAATCGAATTTTGATATTGTGATATAGATATTACCGATATTGATAAACAGTTGTAGATATCTAAAAATATATATATATGGTATATATATATATATATATATA
>WMED01029535.1:0-10249 GCA_019650415.1 Pipa parva
TCACCCCAGCTGCACTTGTGTTAACTCATTAAGTGTGCAACATTATGTTAACATAGCAGGTTATGTGGCCTCTGTTATAGAATAGATTTTCCAGCTATGCTGGACTATGTGGGTGGGAGGTCACACCAGACTGGGTGATTAGCAGAAGTAGATCCCAGTGAGCAGTAGGTAGTAATCCCCCCTTAATTTCAGGCATTAAGTAAGCCATATAAGGCACCCCAAGGAGAAAATCCAGGGCCGCCGATAGGCCAGTACTACTGGTACTGGCGTCAGGGGCCCAGCCAAATTGACACATGGGGGGGGGGGCGGTTCTGCCTCGCCACCATGTACAGGCCCCCTGGTGCCCGCAGCAGTCACTGTGCCCAGTGAGGAGCGCCGAGCACCAGCTCCTCTCACAGGCTCAGTACTGCAGGGGTGGGTGGGGCTACAGCTTGGCCCTGCCCCCGGCACAACTGCACAGAAGAAAGCACATGGAAAGCAGCCCGAGGGAAGAGAGGGAGAGGTAAGGGGAGACACTGGGGCGGATAGCAGGGGAGACAGTGGGGCAGATACTGGGGAGTTCAGTGGGGCAGATACTGGGGAGGATAGTAGGACAGATACTGGGGAGGATAGTAGGACAGATACTGGGGAGGATAGCAGGGGAGGGAGACAGTGGGGCAGACACTGAGGAGGACAATGGGGCAGACACTGGTGAGGACAGTGGGGCAAACACTGGAAAAAAGCAGGGTAGACATTGGGGCAAACACTGGGGAAGATGATGCAGTAGACACTGGAACAGACAATGTGGCTAACATTGGTGAAAATAGTGGTGCAAACACTAGGGAGGACAGCAGGGCTGTCACTGGAACAGACAAGCAGTTACTCTGACGTCTATGGTTAATTTTCTCATGTTGAGTAATCAGTATGGTAATTCCCTCCATATATTAATTTCTGTCTCTAGTTATAGGAATTAATCAGGTACAGGCAGGGAAGATATAAGTCCTACCTAAGAGGGAAATGCACAGTGGATATGAGAAGATGGATAAATGAGAATTGTCACAAATTCATGTATGTATGGGACAATTGCATCTTGATAAATATGCCCTAAAGGGGGAGTTTTAAAATGGCGGGTGGGGTGGGGGCAGACACTTAGGCTGCATGGGGCCCCAAAATTCCTGATGGCGGCCCTGAGAAAATCAATACTGAGCAAGACAAAGGTTCCATAGAGGATTATGGGTATAGGTGCCAATTGCATTACAGTTGTAACGCTATTGCTAATGGTATGTATTAATAACCATTAAGTAGTTACATGTACTGTGTACATATTCCCATGCATATATCCAGGCTATAGGAATCCTCAGGGACGTAGGCCCTGCTTACACTTTGGAGTAGGCTTCGAATATAGTATATTACTACATGTGGGGAATTAAAGTGAATATATGACGCACATTTATTTAACAGTAAAACATGAGTAGCAGAGTAGAGAGTTTCAGTTCCACGTTTCCAGAGAAACTATTCACACGCAACTTTCACATGAACCTTTGGTGAGTTCCGAGTGGCTCCAAACCTCTGCATAGACATTGTTAGAGAGTTTTCTCCGCAGATTAGGCTAAGCCCTGGACCCTAAGCCTACCACTGATGAACCCTGACTGTGTATCCCATTTTCATTAGGACTACACTAGGCCCCCTAGGCCGCTAAGCTCCTGGTGGGGTCTTATGCTACCCAGCTAGATATTCTACACTACTGTCACACACTAAGGTGATCTAGACATGATAGAGGTGGAGGCAGAGTGCTGTTCTTGCAAAACTCCCAGCAAAAGACCCACAACACACCCCTACAGCATGTTATATAAAAGTTAGGGGAGCCCTGACTGGTTAATGATTAACCATTAATCTATCACTGGGCAGAAATCCAGTGAGGCCCTAGTGAATGCAACTCACAATAACCAGTGCCATTTTACAACAGGTCACTAGAGGGGGCTCTAAACACAGATTAATGTCCCTAAAATATATAATGGTAGAAATGGTGTATCTGAAGCAATTCCCATGCATCACATTTCACCAGGGCTACAGAGTCATAATAGAAGCAAATCTTACTTGGGGAACCAGTTAGGGTCTCCCTGGAAATAGCCATCGTCCTTTGTGACGGCAAGTCCCCCCAGGTTCATTAGCGTTCTCTGTACACTGGCCATGTCCTTCCCTGAAAAATACAAATTATTCATAGTTAAAAACACCATTTTATTCCACTCTAAGCAAGCACCCCCCCTCCCCCCCCCATTCTTTGTGATAACATGTAACAGTTCATTCATTTACTAGGAAGTTAAATGTTCCCTGCAGATTCCCAATATTATATAGCATGTTTATATCAGCAGTAGCATAATAATAATATATATTAAAGTTCCCTTCCTGCAGCCTCTCTATAACGTGTACCCAATCAAAATGGCTGAAATGTAGAAGTAAACATAAGTAACTAAACATAGGGTGTCATTGGATTAAAGCGCTGAACAGTCATGTATAGCTCTGAATTCGCATCTAGTCGCCACTTCCCCTTGTTCGCTTATTGAGCAAACTCTGCAATGTGGCGAATACGCGACCGATTCAGGGGTCTTCGACAGTCGCGATCTTACGGAACGCTTTGCATCATTTTGCATGCACAGGTACTTCTACTATTGAGTAAGTGAGAGTGTGTCGAAGGAACGATTGCGACTAGGTGTACTGCTCTGAATTCACCCGTTTGACTTTGTCACATCAGAGTAGGGGGCCGATGGCAGAACTCCACATTCTGCTTCTATTTGACTGACTATGCCACACCGCGATTGCCACTGTCCACTTGTTCAACAAATCTATCCGCAGCTTCATCAGCAGTGAGAAGTGAATTTGTGACTATTTTGGAGATGAGACTCGAATTGCGCGAAAGTGAATTCAACAGGTGAATTCACCATTTAGGTCTACGAGGCCCTAAATATAGTATTTTGATTGGTTGAAAGTATCTTATGGGTAATATTAGCAATTTTGTAATGAAATTTTTTTTTGTACATTCTTATAGAATATTTGCACAAAATTTAAAAGTAAAAAAGTCAGATTGAAAAAATAAAAACCAAGAAAAGTTTTCAGTTTTGATGCCAAATCGGGCAGTATTGAATTTTTGTGGCAGAAACAGAAAACTAAAGATAAAACAGGAAAATTGGTTGAAACGCACTAAAGTAAGAAACTTGTGTGTGTGTGTGGCCATCTGGCAGAAGGTGGACCTCAGCAACACAAAAATTCCTGTCAGATAACCACTCTTGGTCACGCACCTTCCCATAAGTCCACAGTCTGGAACAAGTCAGTGGCAGCGATTCCATACCGCTCGCAGGCCTTCAGGAACTGTGAGATTTGCTCCATTTGCTTGAATGCCATGGTGGATGACTGGATTTTTGCCACTGAATTGGGTGCGAGTGAGTTGATCAGATGACAAAGTATCTGTGGAGGCAAGACAGAGTATGAGGTAGTTTAGTGGCCATTCGATCCAGAAGAAACAGTTTGTAAGTGATAAAAGAGCAGAGTCTTATTGGTGCAGTAGGAGTAGCGCGAATGGAGTGAGTCACTTGATCAGACTGTGCAAACAGCCAATTCCAATAAGCCAGACGGGAAGGAACATCTTATGTGACATCATTATCGACCAGCCTGTCACTTGTTTGATAGGCTGGTCGAATGTTTGGGGCTTGGTGTAAAAAAATAATCTTGCAGCATGATTTAACCCAACCATATTATACGGACAGGACAGTTACCCCAGCTGATTATACGGATTGTATACTGTTCACTAGGGCAGTTATATCTCCTCAGGTTCAGTTGCATATAAAGTTATATTGCACATTTCCCAGTATTTGCATACTTAATTAAATAACTGGGCTATTAAGTGATCTCCAGAGTACATAATAATCATTCATTATCAATAGCTGGTTGTCTAGTAATGAACAACTTATAATGAACACTAGTCAATAACCCAATTCAGCTACCCATTGATTCTTTGCAAACTAAACGTGCAGACCTTAGTTGCCTTTACTGGTTTACCTAGGGGTAGAATAACAACGCTTACTACGGCATTGGTGAAAAGTTAGCCATAGCTTTATTGGGAATTTCAAAACCTCAAATGAATTTCATAACACAGAATGAACTTATAGCGCCGGCAGTTGCTAAGCAACTGGCACGTGTTAAACCTTTATCAACTGTGCAGGAAACCAAAGCCGTGAGCTACTGGGACTCATCCAGAGTAGTCATAACTCACCATATACTGTATAATAAACCTTGCAATGTCAGCGCTAAATCCCTCAAGCTGTGGCAGTGATTGCAAAAACTTTTATGAAACCTATAAATGTAGTTATAGCTTCGCATTGACTGCTAAATGTTATTATATATTCCTTGTGACAATAGAACGCGATGATAACAAGGGAGGAAGGGTGGGAATTTTATTTCCTGGCAGCACCTAACAATATGGCACCCGGGTAGGTGGACCCTGGTTATATACTGTGCCCGCCTCCAAGCAGGTGAATTGCCTGCTGGTCTTACCCCATAGGATAATAGCTCTCCACCCAACCACTGTAAAACTGGGCTGCCCTGTATCCCATGATCTTTTCTTTACCCACCCCTGCATATGGGGACTGTGGGGGGGGAAGGACAGATAACCGTCTGCAGCGTTGCTGAGCATTGCCCAGTAGTCTACCCATACTCCTGAGTTTAACTGCCCAATAGTTATTCCATTTACCAGTCAGCTACAATGGTCAATAACCAACCCTGTTCCTGGAGGCTATATAAAAAATGATTGGCACAATTTCTGGCCAATAAGAACTCCACCCGGCATTTTTAATTGGCTGCAGGAAAATGTCTACTGAATGGATATATTGTGTTTAGCCAGTAATTGTGCCAATGTTGGTTTAGCTGCCGGCTGAAAAGAATCATGGCAGAAGGAATGTAAGATCCATTTCCATAGAAGTGCTTTTGGAAACACAACAGAAATAGATTTCAAATTAAAATATTTGCCCAAGACCAGTTATTATGGAAAGTGTCCACCTGATAATAAAGCATATAAAATATGTAGCCTTACAGTGCCATCCTTCAGCCAGGTCTGTATGGCGAGTTTCCCTTGTCCGTCAGGTCCTCCACATTGCGATCCGCACTGAGCTTGAATCCACTGCACCAGTAAAGCCTCCAACTCAGAGTCATATTTCTGGTCAATCTTCTGTTGAACCTCTCGGCTCAGTCCATAGGAGGGTCCCTTGTTTGCCATATTTAAAAAGTAATGATCAAAATCTGTATAAAGACAAAAAACAAACATGTTTAATGCATTTGCTTTGTAGATACAGTACTCCTTTTTTCAGATTGTACTACCAGAGCTTCCTTACTTCTTTCCACCATGATCCAACACTATAAAGGAAATTTATCAATGGGGCAATTGTGTACAGAGGTGTAATAATTCATAGCAACCAGAGACCGGTTTTCATAAGTCAAGGTCCCTAATGCTAGTGAATGCTAATAGCGGATTGGCTGCTATGATTTAGTAAACGTCTGCAAAGATAGTCCCTGTTGATAAATTCCCCTTTATGTGTTTACTGCTTAAACAAATGCAGATCACTAGACATTATTTGGCTAGAGACAGCCCAATTTCAATTGGCATAAACAAAGCAAATTCACTTACAAAGTTCTTCCTTAAAAACTTCTTAATGTATATTCCAAGCACACCCTGTTATCATATCGATCTTGTAGTGCTTATTCCCAGGAAAATAAACGAAGAATAATAATTCAGATAAAAAAGAAAGAGATATATATCTTACAAAGCTCCTGACCTTGTTCAGCATGAGAAATTTGGAAACTGTTTTCACGGTTACAGGATCTTTGGTATCGCTTCCTGTTTGTGTTAAGAGGAAGCGATGACATCTGGTTCCTTAGGTACAAAACAATCTGTATGACACCGAGCAATTCCTTGCTTGATTTAAAGTGTAAATGAAGTGCAACTGGCTTCACTGTTGCATTGTTGTTTAATTAGTTACAGCAATGGCTGCCAGAATTTCTTGAGTTGGACACACACAAGTTTTATCTAAAAAACCTTTTCATCATGACTCCAAAAAAAATATGCCCTCATTGATTAGGCCTTCACTGGTCAAGGCAATAAATTGTGTCTGATGATTACTGAAGACCACTAACGTGGGTGGCAAGTTGCATGGTTGTAAGTTTTAAACCCTGAAATTGTTTTACTGATAATGAGCGTAATCCACTGGCAGCAATGCAATCACTTGGACTTAAATGTTATGTGACTGGTCAAGCTTGTTTGCCTCCAGCTTTTAAAATATAAATCTCCTGGTTAGATTTATTTTCCAACCAACTAAGAGATGATGAAGTCCTGAAGACCTTCCTTCATTTTCAGTCACGTGACCCATAAGGACATCCTGGGTCTCGTTTACTAGTTTGGCCTTGTTTAGATACTCTACCGTTATTATCCCACCTAAATATTAATATTACACAGAACTAGAAGAGAGTACTTTATCATGTCTACTCTTCTCTATAAAATAAAAAAAACAAACAAAAAAAAATCTACAATACTGAATACAAGGAAGTCCGTGGTATAGGCTGTCTTCCTCCCTACTGTTTTATACATAATGGGTTAGTCCAATATCACCAGAGGTCCTCCAGCCAAACAAGAGGTCTGTCCTAGAGGAATGACATCATCAGACTGCTAGCCTTTTCCAAGTACCAGGAAATAGCAGCACATGGTGAATCAAGAGGACCTGTGCTGGCAGTGTGATGCTGAAAGCACAATGCACATTGAAAATTTTACATTCTAGTTTGCAGATTTTATTTTTTACCACACCTGTAAGCACAAATCTCTTTTGCTCAGAAAGGTTTGATTTGTGCCAGTATAGTATTTTTGTAAATAATAATAAAAATTGGATAGAGTAAACGACAAATGTTGGTTAGCTCAGGAATGATCTCCCTGAAATAAATGCCATCTTCATTTCGCAGCCCACAGTTTGACATTCAGTTGTGTGTTAGCTCAGCTCTACTCATTGCATCACATATCAACATAAAATGCATTTTGAGCAAAAAGGGAGTGACTGAGGATTCTGGGAGTGGAGCATAAAAACCCTAACCCAGCACACAATGACTCAGATTTGTGGACCTTTGTCCTGTTAACATTTAACCACCTCTGCTTTTATAGAAGGTGTGGTATATAGAGACTTCTAGGAGCAGTTATTACAAAAGGCTCAATTCAACTCCATCAAAAAGTTATTCCGGGAACTTGTGTCAACGGTGCACTTTATAAAGAAGTTTAAAACTGAATCAACTCTTTTTTTTTTTTAATCTGAATTGCTCAATATTCTGAAGAACTATCAAAACCTTGGTTTTCCGTTTAAGCAAATAAAATGAATTTTCATTGGATAGAATAGAATGGATTTTGTACGCAAATGCTGAGCGGGCACCAGTGTATCACTGCCAGGGGAAAGTATCTCAATGCAAATATGATGTATAGGGAAAAGGTCTTTGAGGCTTGCATAAACTCTAATCTGTGTATTGCTGTAGTTTTTCATTTCAGTGTGAAATTAAGGACTTTGGTTGCCAGCTGGTAAATCCCAAATTGTATTATTTACTTAAGTACAGAACGGCATCTAATTTAATTTTATCTCCCCTTTCAAGTAGCAATGGTTCAAACAATGACGAACTTTAGTGACCAGCATACAATGCATGAAGGAGGTTTAGGAATGTTCAGGCATACGGTCCAGTCCAAGAATGAGATGGGTACATCAAGGAGCAGGCTAAAAAAAAGGTTCTGAGAAATCTCTGATATCCATTTACAGTTAAAGTGATACATCCCAACTGATGTGGAGAAAGGGCAGTGCACTATTCTCTCTCAGGGAGATCTACTAGATATTTATTACTCAATAGCTTCCAGAGATATTTCCTAGAGGTTAGTTTTAGTCCCAGTAGGTTTGCATTATTTACTGGTGCACTGAACCTAGACAATTCAATCCTGTTGAATGTCATGTGTAATCTCTAAGCACTAATACAAATGTGCTGTTGTCTCCATTAATTTAAATTATTGTGAATCATTTGTCATTTGCCCCAGAAGTCTAAACCTAAGGGGGTTATTGGCTAAAGTGAGAATTCAGTTTTCGAACAGCAGATTCCCAAAGCAAATCCACGACCATGACAATCGTAAAGTCACAACCGCGACAATAGCCATCTATCGCGACTGTCGTTAGCTGGCAAATTCACACCCTTATGCAACAATTTGGACTTTAGTCAATAACTCCCAAAGAACGAAGCGATCAGGCCAAGTGAAGTGAAATTAAGGTTTTTGACAGGCTAGAAAAATAGTTAAGGCCACACTAGGGTGACAATATCAAAACAATATACAAAGTCCTTGTCTTTAACGCCATAATCTCTCCCTGTCTATCCAGGTCCATATATAAACAAATGGGAGTTTAAAGGTCTTTAAAATAGATTTTTGTTTTGAAAATGTCAATAGATCTTTCCCCATAGCATATGTGACTTGCTCTCAAACTCCCAAGATCTCACGCATTCCAGACCTTGGATCTTAACAGCTATGCAAACATTACCATGAAAATAAAGAGAAAAAAAAAAGAAAATATAAAGCCCTCCCCTTCCTTAGAACCATCACAGTACTTTTCCAGCATGAATTCGTAAGCCTGCCAAGATTTTATCTTGTAGAACAAAAAACCCAGCCTGGAGACAGTTGCTAAGGTGCAAGGCCGAAGCCTGCCCCAGCTTGCCCAAACCTATGAGTCTCCACTTTAGGAACAGGGCTATCTCGTTTAAGAGAAAGTTTACATTGTTATTCTTACAGCCAATTTTAACATAAATGGGCAGTATGAGAGTATAGAATCTTACAGTGCAAACAGGACTGGTTAAACTAAATGTAGGAATGTAAGTTAATTAACGGATTAAATAATTAATTTTGCCAATGCCGGAAGACTCCAAAAAATGTATATGCAACTTGATTTGCCTTGGCACAAATGGGTTTTCCAAAGAGATAAAGCTCCGCTACTGAAAATATCAAGCAATGGATGTGCCAGAATGTTCCATAAAGAAAGCTTTTTATTGTTCCTTCTTCACAAACAATGGTTTGTCAGTGGGGGGGATTAAACCTCCCTTCATCAGGTGTGATACCCTGCTACTGAGCATTCGACTATTCTTTGTCTGATAAAACCTGATTGCTGCCATTTCAAATACACAGGAGGACAAGAGTATGGAGAAACCCACCAGTCCTTCATCTCTTATATCAGGGGGTCAGAAAACTTTGAAGAGGAGGGAGCCATTTCGCTCCCTCCTGCAGCGGCAAATTTTTTTTGAGTCACAAAGGGGAAGGAACGCACACTCCCGATCACATGACCTGCTGACATCCTATGAGAAGAAGTGTCTGAGGTCATCGGCAGGGCTACTGAGATGTTCTCTGAGCCACAACAAGGCGGCTGAAGAGCTGCATGTGGCTCGCGAGCCGCACTTTGCCGACCTCTGTCTTATACAATGGCTCAATGCTGCAAGCAGGACATAGAGGTTTGCGGTATCACACAGCACGCAATGGACCCATTGATAAAAGAGGGCTAACATTTAAATCCATCATGAGCAAAGTGATTAGAATCTTAAGAGATAAGTAGCGATATCTGTCAGTGTTATCTAAAGCAGTACTGGCCACACGTGGGAAGATCCAAATGTTTGACCAGATGATGAAACAACTGGATCATCTGATAACTTAGCCACACGTTCAGTGGCCGGATCCTGCTGTTGAAACTAATGGATTGTTCATTGCAGTCAGTGACACATAACCCACAGATAAACACGTGGATACAATCATTGGTATGTTTGGTGCCATGAGCCAAAAGAGACAGAATGAAAGAAAAGAACAGAACAATGTCCAAATGTGGATTATTCCCAGACGTGTCTACTTTTTCACACAGAGCAAAGGGCAGGACTACTGATTAGACTGTAATCTTTACTATTTTTAGTCATTTACCGACCCAGTCTACTCCCTAAATCATTCTTGTTCGGTGTGAATATGTCTGATAATACAGTATGTAATATATAAACAATATACACACTGCCAAGCCCAAGAAACACACACAGAGACTCTCCCCACTAGAGATTACAATAGTCAGGATTGTTTTATTCCACATGAACAGTAGCGGGCAAATAGTGATGCTTAGTGACATATTCTACTAGTGAAGCGCAGTGATGTCATCCTCACAATGTGCCACTAACTGTATATAAGTGAATATTA